>SNQJ01S0048646.1:39747-58204 GCA_010110895.2 Picea sitchensis
TATGCAACTAGCCAAATCACCTTTAGTACCATGGGTTTGAGTCATTACCTATATCCTCTTCATATGAATGTATGGTTATCAATATAAATTCAATTCCTTTGGGCTATGGTGATAATAATAAAAAGAAAGAAGCTATTGCATCTCGTTATTACTTGGTTATATTTTTAATGGGTAGATTTGTGGATGAACAATTGTTGGCTTGGATATTGCAAACATCTAGCATGTGTTATTTAGTTGTCATAACAGATTTAGGGAACCATGTTTAATATAAATAAAAAGTGCATGGTTAATGTTAGCATAACATAACCATAGAGTGTTTGTTTTCCATTGTTTTCACATCAGGCTTGCCACCTCAAGAAAAAAAACAAGTAGAGTCTTGAAACCAAATTTGAACAGAGAATGGAAGATTAAAATTAGCCTCTTTGTGAATTGTAGAGTCATATAAATTCATTTTTAATTGATGATCCATGTTGGAAATAAGGATGGGTTTTAAGCATACCATTTATGAATCATACAGTATGAGATCTAAAGTTCAAATAACTTTCCGAAGAACATGTTATCACAGTATTTGTACTTGTGCAAAGCACTCCACAAGATCCCAATATTGTGTAACAATTGAAAGTTTCTACCATTGTCACCTAAGTATATACTTCTCTTGTTTTAGTGATGGAAGGAGGTCCAACACAAGGGTGGATTTCCTAGTGATCTCAAGGGATCAAATATCAAGATTATCCGAGCATGCAACCCCTATCTTGGTCACATAAATATTAGGTCTAGGGCTAGGAGAGGTAAGGAAGGTAATGAGGTAATTGGTTCACTTGTATGTGACAATAAACAATCCAAAGCATAATATGGGCGATTACCAAGTTATATAACTCTTTAATGACCTCTTAGACACTAGATAACAAAATAAATCAATTGTTGTGGCAAATTAGAACAGTAAGACAATGTATAACAACAATTAATCTTTTGTAAGAATAATAGGAAAAAGTACCCAAAAATATAGCAATTTAGCATATAAATTAAGCCTTCAACATGTGCAACAACATCCAATTGCTAGATCTGAATTCTGAGTATCTTTAGCCACTATTCTAAGTAAGTATGCAAAATTTAAAGTAAAACCTAATGGTTGTAGCAAAATTTTATAACAATAGAAATAAATATCATTTGTTTCCTTGAGTTAGTGTTAGTAGGGTTAGTCAAATTGCTTTAGGAGAGATAATGCTAATTCTAAATATGTTTTCACCACAAGAAGTGTTCTAGACTAGTGTGGTTGTCTTTTAGGACTATGGATTCAAGCATGAAACACTTGAAGAGAGGCCTATAATCATCAAGAATGATATTCAAACCATAAGGTGTAGAGCATAGTGTCCAAGGTGGAGAGGAGTGTATGTCACCTCTGTGTGTCCACCAATAATCTCCATGTGTAATGTCCTCCATCCAATGCATGATGGTCTCTGGGGTGTATATCACAAGGTGTGGGATTTCTACCCATCTCTATGCCACCATGACCAAGCCCATCTATCCATCACCCAAGGTCCTAAATATGTGAGAGCCAATGTATGAATGTGTCAAGCCACTGGGTGACTCAACTCTTTGCATCACACATTCCATATCCTGCAATAGAGGCACAACGTCTTGGGTGAAACCCTAGGGTGTCCCTCAAAGAACCATGTAAGAGAATCTAGATAAAAACAAGATATGAAATCAAGTAAAGGAAATGTTCATAAGATATAACAGTCCTTGAATCATGCAAAGTAAGTTGTTAGTTAAGATATAATCCACATGAACAATTCACGCCAAGTATCCCCTTCAAATTTCACATTAGCTCAGGACTTTATGTAAGTTGAAAAGTTTGAATATCAGAGGCTCTTCATTTGAACCTATTAGGTGCGCCAACCAAAACAGTGAAAGGAAAGACCCAAGTAGAGGAATATGTCCCAGGGGAAACAATGAAAGAAAAGAACCCTTCAAGAGTAAGTGTGATAGTGGTATGTGTCGGGCTTACTTCATGGCTTATGGTATCATTGAGTCCATTTCTATGAGTGCATTTGTGGAGGGTGTGCTTTCTCTTGAGTTAGTAATTTCTAAGCACTACATTTTTCCAAACCCCTTAATCTTCCTTTTTATCATCCTCTTATGATATTTGCGAGTCTCATTTATAATTTTTCATGATATAACATCACTGCTTAGGAGTAGGGAGAATGCGGAAAGGGTATAGCTCAAGAATGGACTGGATTTTGAGAGTCCTTTGATATTTTCTCTTTCCTTATTTAGCATTATTCTTTCTTTATTCTTCTTTTTCTAGCAACTGTAATCAACGTATGGGCCTTCATCCCCTCTTCTCATGAGAGAATGGACCATGATCCATTATTGAAGTTTAGTGCAATATGACATGCTCCAATATGGAAGGTGTTAAGTCTGGTGGGGAAATAGAACATTACCCTTGTGAGGCCCCCCCAGTAGTACCCCTTTTCCCTAGGTGATGACAACACAAGACTAGGGAAACAATGTTGGCCACTAAGGTGAAACAAGGAAACAAACAAAACTTCTTAAGCCAGTGATCCATTATCCAACTTCAACCAATGATCCTCATTCACATTCCTAGTAAATTAAGCACAACACCTCGTATGAAAGAAGGACTAACATACCTTATGGTGACATTGTATTACCATATCCCATACACTGATTCGATTGGATGTAATGAGCTTGGTTGATCTAAAATAAAAGATGCAATTTGAGAGGGGTAGTTAGGATACCATATGTGGACATGTTGATCATCATCATGGTCATAATAATTTTCCTCATTGTGATCCATGTGACATGATCTCCTCTAGTTACCCCTAGGCATGGGGGATAACAACTGGCTCCAACAAGAGGACATGTGCTCACCATAGAGTGCATGAGCATCTCTGGTTTTCCAAGACCTGGAATCTTGCACCCACTTCTAACAAAAATAACACTTCAATAGTAAAGGCTAGTGGATGTCATCCACTGGGGTTAGTATCGAATCCAAAATCCTTTATAGCTAAGACATGTATAGTGGAGAAAAAAATGCAAGTAATGAAAAATGAAATTACTATACTATAATGAAATGCATGATGTGAATAATATACAAATGAAATGAAAATTTCACATGACCTACGTATCCTAATGGTACAGGTCAATTGAAAAGATAGGTATAATCATATAATCAGTGAATTCATCCTAACGTTTCTTCAAATCCAAAATTTTTACCTTTGTTCTTAATTACAAATCAAAGTAGAAATATATCAAGCACAAAATAATCATGAGTCTGAATAACCACTAAATAGATCCAAAAATGGAATCAATATCATGAGTGTGGGAGGGAGGAACAAGGTTATGCCAAGACACATTCCCACAAGATTTCTCAATCCATATATGAATAGGGTTGTGATAAGATGAAGGCTCATATGGCTGACCCAAAAGCTCTAAAGGTTGACTATCCTAGATCTCATCACTCCTCGAGGCTTGGGATGGAATAAAAATAAATATGAAGGATGCCCAATGATCATCCAAGGATGGGATGGATTAAGACTTGGACATGGGTAAATATCTCAATAAAAACAATTGCTCACAACATATGGATTGTCAGTCTTCTATGTGAAACTAAAAACCCTTGCAACAAACCATAGGTTGAAAAAAAGTTTTCCCCATAGGTAAATCACCCTCAGGAAGAAAACTCTCAGTTATATATTTAGCAAGATATCAAGATGAAAAAGGAGAAGAATGGAAACTCTCATCATGAAAATCTTGTTCCAGGAAAATCATGGCCTCATCTTCATCAAATTTAGAGCATAAAGACGGTTGAAAATTTTCTTCGTAAAATAAATTCAAGTGCTCAAAAGAATATGTATCAAACCTTCCAGGATATGACTGGAAACCATCATGAGAGTGATGCAATAAGTCATCCCTAGGTGGTTTGAGCTTGAAAAATTCTTGCCAAAATTTGTTGGTAAAAGTTGGATCACAGTCATAGACAATAGAGTGGGGAATTTTATGAAGTTTGAAGATATTTTCCATGGAAATTTGAGCCACGGTGGATGTCTTGAATGGGTGTTAGAGGGCACATAAATGAGCATATTTGGAAAGGTGGTCAATAACAATCATGATGACTAATTTATTTCTAATTTGGGTAATCCGATAATGAATTCCATAGAAATATCGGTCCATATAGCAGGTGGAATAAGGAGAGAATTTTATTGTTTCTCCCTTATTTCTTTGGAAAGTATCACATTCAACCACAAAGGTGAAGATGTCTTGTTTCATGCCTCCCTAGAAAAAAAAAGAACGTTTAATCCTTTCACATGTTTTGTGAAAACCTAAATGTCTTGTTGCTAGTGAAGCATGAATTTCAGAGAGCACAATGGATTTAAAGTGAGATTGTTTGCACAAATATAAGTGACCTTTATAGAAAATCTCCTAATTGTGCCAAGAGTATCCTGGAGATGCATGCGGATATTGTTTCAATTGTTGGACCAGGTGAGAAATTTTGGGATCTTGGAACCATTCTTGGTTAACCTAATTTAACCAATTTGATACAAGGAAGTAGAGTGAAAAGAGGGACCTGTCTTCTTCATATTTTTGTGAAAGAGAATCAACAACCACATTTTTTTTCTCTTCTTGTAAATGATCTCATAATCATAGCCGAAAATTTTGGTCAACCAGTTATGTTGCTCAGGAGAGGAAATTATTTGTTCCAAAAAATATTTGAGGTTACGATGATCAATATTAATTTGGAAGCATTCCCCCAACAAGTAAGGACACAAGATATCCATCACATGCAGAATAACCAACATTTTTTTTTCATAGGTGGATTTTCCCAAGTGTCTCTCAGAAATGTTTTTTCTAGTGAAAGCCAAAGGTCTATCATCTTACATGAGAATTACCCCAATGTATTTCCTAGAAGCATCACATTCCAAAACAAAAGTCTTTATGAAGTTAGACAGTGCCAAAAAAGGAGTCATACACATATCCTCTTTAAAGTCTTGGAAGGATTGATTAGTGACTGGAATCCAAGTGAAAGCATTCTTTTTCAGGAGAACAGTGAGGGGGGTTTCGATTTTTCCATAGTTTCAAACTTGCAATAATATCTAGTTAAACCTTGGAAACCTTTCAAACTTTTAAGAGTTTTAGGATGGGGACAATCCTTCATAGATTCTATTTTCTAATATCCACAAGAGCACCATCCTTTCCAACAATATGGCTCAGGTTCTCTAATTCATGAGCTCCAAAATCACATTCAAACTATTTGAGAAAGAGTTTATGCTAAGACAGTAAATGTAAGACTTGATCTAGATGGGATAGATGGGCTTTCCAAGTTCTACTATAAATGAGGATATCATCAATGAATACTAGTACAAAGTGATGGAGGAAAGCGGGAAGACATGACTCACGAGTATTTGGAAAGTGGAGGGAACACTACATAGGCTAAAAGGCATGACCAAGAACTTATAATGGCCTTCATGAGTGAAAAAGGAGTGCAAATCAAGTTTGGTAAAGAATTGAGCACCACTCAGTTCATCCAAAAGGTCATCAATGACAAGAATGGGAAATTTGTCTTTGCTAGTAATTTTGTTGAGGGATAAAAATTAAAATCACATGCACCACGTACCTTCTTGCTTGAGTACCATGATGACGAGACAAGAATAAGGTCTAGTACTAGGACGAATGACACCCACTACTAGAACTTCCTAAACAATTTTATCAATTCCATTATTTGGGGAAAATGGGTGATGATAAGGGAGAACATTGAGAGGAATACTACCAGGGACAAGTGGGATGGAATGATCATGGGGAAGATGGGAAGAGGGGAGTCCTTGGGGGTTGTCAAAAATATATTGGTGTTTGAAGAGGATAAATTGTAGATCGAGATGAACAGTGGGTGAGGGGGTATCAACTGCTTGAATGGAATGGAATTGGGACATAATGTTAGAACGACCTTTTTTTAGGAGTTTGTCCATTGTGTGTGAACTAATAATATCAGAGGAACCTACCATGATACCCTGGAATTGGTACATACATCTTGTTGGAAACACATAGTTAATTCCTTGAAGTCCATGGTGATGGGACCAAGTGTGTGCAACCATTCAACACCCAAAACAATGTCACAACTGCCTATGTCAATAGAAAAAATGTGATATTTTAGGTTACAATGGCCAATTTGTAGGCACACATTTTCACAATGACCCCCACATTTCATGGAACCATATTTAGTAATCATGATTTGAAAGTTATTGACTGGATGGATATACCACATGGTCTCTTGAGAAATTCAGCGATGAATAAAATTATGGGTGATACCACTGTCGACTAGGATAATGAATTTATGATTTTTTATACACCCAATTAAATTAAGGGTTTGGGGAATACATACACAAGTGAGTGCATTCAGAGAGATACACGGTTCAAATTCTGGTGGATCAGAGGGTGGGCTATGATCATTGGCTTTGGGTAGTGCTTTAGAATGGGAAACATTGTCATCCTCTTCAGAAACATCCTCAGAAATGGCCATAAAAATATTTTTCTCCTTACACTTGTGCCCCTTAAAATATTTCTTATCCTAGTTATAGCAAAGACCCTTAAGATAGAATTCAACCATTTATGTTTGAGTTAAATTTTGAATCTTAAGAGGAGGGGAAGTAGGGGTGATATTAGTGGGTTGGGAGTAGGGAATAAGGGAGGGATTGTTGGTTTGGTAAGAGACTACCTATTGTGTTTCCTTAGTGTGGTGAGTATTTGTAAGACAAGTCTGGAGGTGAGCCATGAGGACATGAGCTTGGATGTCATCCTTAAGGCCACTAATAAATCATTCGTAGAAGGTGTCAGACATGCCTTCAGTTCAAAAATACAATTTCTCAAAAGAAGGGATGTATTCTTCCATTGTACTTGATTTTTTAAGCTTGGTCAAATGTCCCAAATGATGTGTGTCAGTGTCAAAGTGTTCGTAAAGGTATGCAACAAATTGGGTCCAAAAAATATACCCTCTATGAGAATTTTTATGTCATTTCCACCATTGCCAATGTTCAGGATCCAAATAAAGGACACTAATATGAGTTTTGGTCAAGTCATCAATAATTCCTTGCAATCAGAAATAATTTTTCATTTGAGTGACCCAACCCATGGGGTTCGATCCATCAAATTTATTCACGTCAACTTTGGGGAGATGCAGTTTGTGAGTAAGGGGGTTGGAATGAAAGGCCATGGAATGGGATGAGTCAGTTACCTCTTAGTGTGAAGCTTAGTAAAATGAGATATGATCATGGGATGGCATAAGCATGGAGGTTAGTTTTTCCATAACTACAGGAAGGGTTTCCAGTTGGGTGAGCCAAGAATTTATGGTATCCAGTTGGTTGAGTCAAAAAAATTTGCAAGCAATATTGGAAGTAATTTTACTAATATCGGTCTTGGTCTTCTTGTGGAATCTATCTATGTAACATCCCCCATCCCAATCAAGGGACATTACGGTGCATAATACTCATAAAAACGAAATTTTTGCTAACTAATTTAATTTCCTGTAGCTTTCTTGTACGAATTAAAACTAGATTTATCTACTATATGTTACAATTAATTACATGCATATATAGTAGGATAAATAGAAATGAAATGTAGTTTAATAACTCAACACAACATCATATAATATTTATCATACATAGATATCATGCACAACAAATTAAAACTCATAATACAATAGAAAACAAGATAAAACACTTATTTTTATAAATAGTTGTACAACCAACTACATGGGATGGATGTTCCACCCAATCATATACTCGTTGCTTCAATTCTCAACAACAAGTCACCCCCGAGATGAGACTATTAATCCACAAAAGAGGGTATTCTCACAACCCACTAGTATTCTCCTACAATTATCTCGATTTTCCACCAGCTCTCTTCCTCTTGGCCTGTCCAACCCAAGGAATAAACCCCTTCGCTGACCACAATCCCTTGGGCCTCCCATTCATTTATTAGGGTATTTTTGGCATAGGTAGCCAGGAATCTCTTAGCTAGGAACTCAAGGGAACTTGTTGCTAAGAAAAAATAGCAACAAACAATAGCAAACACTTGTTGTTTTAGTGCAATCCACTCAAGAGTTCACTCTTCATGCCTGACAACCTAGATCTTCAATCTTTAGATCCAAAATGCTCCAAATATTCTCTATCATGCTCTAGAATTATCCCTCCATGGTTTATCCAACTCCTAGCTCTCTTTTATGCTCTCTCCTTTCTCCTTATGCACAAAAATTGAATGTGTAAAACTGTTGTCCCAACCCATACAAATTTCCTCCCTTTCACTTGCCTTTCTTGACTCACTCACTCCCCCAAGATAATTATAATCAAACCCCATGTGCCCAATAACTATGGGATGTGACTTCTCACACCCACCCTCTTACATGTATTCAATTATTGTCTTTGGGAACACTCAATCAGAAATTAAAAGGTTCATATATCAATAGCAAATTTAGGAAAATAGGTTGAATTAATATAAATGGGTAATTCCCCCTTGTATTTCCTATTAGGAATTATTTTAGATCCTCCCCTCTCTTGTGGATTAATTCATCCCCCATCTCTATCCATGTCCCCTTAACAACTAGCATCACATTTTATTATTAACATATAGAAATACAATTCGCATATCACATCGCTTTGGCCATAGCAACACATTATATCTACATAAGCATAATTAAATTGAGGGTTATAGTGGGGATGTTACAATGCAAGGTAGTGATGCAACTGTAAAATTCTTGGTTGTGAATGTGGGCCACCTGGGAGAGAAGTGGGCGAGAATAGGGCAAGTGGGGCCTTACGAGATGGATTATGAGAGTGTGGGATCACTATAATCAGGGAAAAGAGAGGAATTCAGTGGGATAGTTCTCAAATAAGGTTGTTGATGAGGGAAGGTAGGTCCATATAAAAAAGTATTATAAAATAGGGGTACCTCTCCAAGTGCAAGGAGAGGAATCACGCGGGTGTTGATTTTTCAATAAGTTAGGCTCAAGCATGAAGTTCATTCCAATTTTAGCATTTTACTTGAACCATAGACATTTGCAATTTCACCATTAACAATTTGTTGCAACAACCAAGATCATAAGAAGAAAACACCATGCACAAGTACACAAGAAGTATCCACGGAAAACTTTCTCAACAAAGGAATAAAACCCAACCAATCCTTTTCTATATTCTTCAAGAGAAATACCTCCACCACCATAAAACCTAGCACACAAAAGGGTGCTAACAAATCCTAAAAGACTAGCGCCCAAGAGAGGTGCACACTTTTCTCAAGAACAAGTACTTGCTGAAATTTCCAAACTCACACTTGTGTTATATTTCCTCAATGGGGAATTTAAATCTATTTATATTAGACTAAGCCTATCAACAATAGTGTCTATTGGCACAACAAGGCCAACCTCAATAACTCACAATATAATTAATAATTACCATAATAATTATCTTTTACATTAATTATCTTTCACTTTATGGTGGGGCCGACCTGTACCCTTTACATCACGAATAGGGTTACATGTAAGTCTAACTCTTGTACAATATAGAAAGGGATCTCATACACCCACTAGTGCTCAACCACTAGGGGCACATCCATCTGTGCTCAACTAGAGGGATTTCCACATCTCTATCTCATTGCGTCTCACAAGAGAATCACACTCACTAGTGCTCAACCACTAGGATAACATTCACCTGTGCTCAACCACAGGCACGTCCAACTCAAAAGATCTCTTTCTCACTACATCTCACAAGAGAATCATATAGATTATCAAATCATCTCAAATATCTACATAGAGGATACCAATACATAATTTCATCTTCGTCTCAGAGATAACGACACACCCAACTCATGGGCTTCTCCACACAGGGGCACACAACATTCCATCTCTGTCTCAGAGAGGAACCACACACCCAACTCATGGGATCTCTATCAGATCGACTCACTCAGTCTGTGTCCTGGAGGATGTCTCACACAGTTGTAATCATCAACACTCCCTCTCAGCTAGGGAGGCATTCTCCATCGAGCCAAGTCTCACACAAAATTACTAGAAATTCGTCTTGGTTGTAGTCATCAACACTCCTTCTTAGCTAAGGAGGTATTCTTCACCAAGCCAAGTCTCTCATGGAAGTACTCGAACTTTGTTTTGGCAAGATATCTGCAATATGCTCATGTGTAGGAAGGTATTGTACGTGTACTACTTTCCCCTGCATCATGTCTTTGATATAATGATATTTTATCTCAATGTGTTTTGATGAAGCACAGGATTCTTAAAGAGCTTCACACAACTCTAGTTATCACAGTAATAATAGGATCCATCTCATGATCAAATAAATCTCTCAGAAGCTTTCCATGCCACACTACTTCATGGACTACCACACTCAATGTTATATACTTTTCTTATCCGATACTCAAGGCCATAGAGCTTTGTTTCTTGCAGTACCAAGAAACCATGGCAAATCCCAAGGTAAAGAAACAATCGGGTGTTCTCTTCTGGTCCACTACGATCCCTTTCCCAATCGACATATCCCTGCAAACTCAAGTCTACACTGGATGCATATCTCAAGCCATATCCAATTGTGCCTCGTAGATATCTCAATACATGTTTTGTTATTGTCCAGTGAGTCTGTCTCGACTGAATCATGAATTGACTAAGTACATTCATTGCATATCATATATCGGTTTTGGTGTTGATACATCATTGATCCAATCAACTATGGATCAATCTCGCATGAATCATCATGATTCATTTTCTTCAAATCCATCACCATCGGTGTAGGCATGGATTTGCATTCTATCATATTGAACTTCTTTAATATCCCCATTGTATATTTTCCTTGACTTAGGAAAAATATCATCAATCCTCTGCCATACTTCTTGTCCCAAGAAGTAGTGCATCATACCCAGATCCTTCATCTCAAAATCAAAAGTCAAAGCTTGCTTGTATCCAGCAACAAGGCTTCCTGAATAAGTCACCAAAATCAGGCTCTCGTCACCAACAATGTAATAATATAAGTTTGGATCAACAACACTTTTGTTGAAACCCAAACTCATCAATAATCCATCCATCTTCTCGTACCAGGCATGAAGTGTCTGATTTAGTCCATACCAGGATTTCTTCAACCTGTACACATGATATTTCTCGGCGTGTATCACGAGTCCTTTTGGCTACTCGATGTAAACATCTTCCTCAATATCACCATTGAGAAAGACTGTCTTTACATTCATTTGATGTAGTTTCCAACTCATGGATGATGGATGGAATTGTATCCAACCACTGGATCAAATGTATTATCATAGAAAACTCCCCCTGTTTGTGGGAATATTCTAGCTACAAATCTTTCTTTATATTTCTCGACACTTCCATCAGTTGCATGTCCCTCTGCCCCTTGCAGAGTTTGTCGAGCTTAGACAGGGATTTCATGGCCTACTACAATGTTTCTGGGAATATCAACTGGAGCAACTGGATCAATAATTGTCTCCCTTTGAATTGTTGAGGGGGAGAAGGTAATGTCTCTTCCTTCTTCTCAATTTTGTTTGACTCCCTCTAATTCAAGTAACTCCCTCTGAAGTTTGAAGGAAAGATATCTTCTTTTACTTGTTTGCTAGATATTTTGTGTCTTCTCAGGTGCTCTTCTGACTCTTCAGTATTTTATGACTTCTATCATAATAATCAATCAATAAATTTTTGGCCTCCCGTATCAGGGATAATGGTCCAAATCATGAGGGCTCCCACACTAAATATAATACCCTTCACTTATTAAGGATGCAATCAACTATAGGTTTAATGATTAAATCAAACAATTTACCTGGGTCTACAGTCATGCTCAATCTTATATTTGGTTTAGAGGAAGTAATCCTCATCTCTCTTATCTTCATCCTTTTGAGGTGGTTCTGGATCAATGTCAGCGGTGGAAACACATTGTCTTCCTTTCTTCCTGGTCATGCAATTTCTTGCATAGCATCCATATTTGTCACATCTGAAGCACTGGATCTCTGAAATATCTCTTATCTGATCATAACCTGAAGCTGATGGAGACTTCTCATCTCTAAATGTTTTTCTAAAGTTTCTTTTGAATCTTCATCCTTTCTTTGTATGAAGTGAAAGAGAATGGTTGTCATTGGGGGAGTCTTTCACTCCTCTATTTCTAAGTCTAAGTTCTTCTTGGGTATAGTCTGTCCACATGAGATCACAAGTGGGCAGTTTTTCCCTTCCACTGATTCTTTGAAGAAAAGGTTCCCATTGTTTTGGAAGATTTTTTAGAGTGTAAAAAACAATGTCTTTGTCATTTATGTCTTCTCCAATGGCACCTAGCTGATCTTTGATCTCTAATATCTTCATAAAGAAGGTAGCAATTGTATCACCTTTTGTCATCTTGATACTTTGAAGCTGGCCCTTTAAGGTAAGGGCTTTGAGGGTGTTTTCACTCTCAAACATATTCTTCAATGCTTCATACATTTCATAATTTATCTTCAGGTTCGAAATAAGAGGTAGGAGATGATCTCTTACTGAGTAGATGATTATTTTCCTTGCCTTGACATCTTCTTCCTTTCTTATTTCCTTCTCTTCATCGATAGATGTCTTTGGTAAATTATTTTGTATCACACTCAAAAGATCATCTTCTTCGAGGGTGATCTAAAGTCTTGACTTCCAGGAGATGAAGTTGCTTGATCCATCAAGCCTATCTTCCACTAAGGTTCTATTCTTCATCTTTTCAGATTTCTTCACAAACTCTCGCCAACTAGACTTAGAAAACCTAATGGATAGGTTAGAATAGAAATCTTAGGTTTTGTTGGGATTATGACTGCCAAAAATAATCCTCAAGAGTGGCACAGGAATACTGGTGAGCTGAAACGTTCCTTTAATTAGCTACAGGAACCCTAAAACCAAAATTCTGCAGAAAACTGTGAAACCCTAGAAACCCTAGGGTCAAAAATTCAAAATGGTCGAAATTTCACTCAAAGAGTTTATGGAGGTGTGTTGGAGAAGGTTGTACACTTCTATTCCAAAATTCCTCAACGTCCAAGTATTAGAGTCTGAAACACCTCAGAGAAGGAGGGTCGTACGAAATTGCAGCAAACCCTAGAGGTCGTACGAAACTGCATAAAAGGAGGGACGACTAGCTTTAAATGATTATGTAGGGATTCTTCGAGACCTATGCTCTGATATGATGTTGATTTTTCAATAATCTAGGCTCAAGCATGAAGTTCATTCCAATTTTATCATTTTACTTGAATCATAGACATTTGCAATTTCACCATTAACAATTTGTTGCAACAACCAGGATCACAAGAAGAAAACACCATGCACAAGTACACAAGAAGTATCCTGGGAAACCCTTCTCAACAAGGGAAGAAAACCCAGCCAATCCTTTGCTATATTCTTCCATATAAATGCCTCCACCACCATAAAACCTAGCACACAAAAGGGTTCTCACAAACCCTAGAAGACTAGCGCCCAAGAGAGGTGCACACTTTTCTCAAGAACAAGTACTTGCTGAAATTTCCAAACTCACACTTGTGTTATATTTGCTCAATGGGGAATTTACCTTTATTTATATTAGGCTGAGCCTATTAACAGTAGTTTCTATTGGCACAATAGGTCCTACCTCAATAACTCACAATATAATTAATAATTACCATATTAATTATATTTTACATTAATTATCTTTCACTTTATGGTGGGGATGACTTGTACCCTTTACATCACAAATAAGGTTACAGGTAAGTTTGAATCTTGTACAATATAGAAAGGGATCTCATACACCCACTAGTGCTCAACCACTAGGGGCACATCCATTTGTGCTCAGCCATAGGGATGTCCACATATCTATCTCATTGTGTCTCACAAGAGAATCACACTCACTAGTGCTCAACCACTAGGATCACATTCACATGTTCTCAACCACAGGCACGTCCAACTCAGCAGATCTCTTTCTCACTGCGTCTCATAGGAGAATCATCTGGAGTATCACATCATCTCAACTCTCTACATAGAGGAGACCAATACATCATTTCATCTCTGTCTTAGAGAGAAAGACACATCCAACTCATGGGCTTCCCCACACAGGGGCACACAACATTCCATATCCATCTCAAGAGGAACCACACACCTAGCTCATGGGATTCCTCACCCCATACAGGGGCACAACGTTCCATCTCTGTCTGAGAGAGGAACCACACATCCATCTCATGGGAACACCCAAATCATGTTCTCTCTCTCTCTCGGGTTGACTCACTCAGTCTGTGTCCTAGAGGATGTCTCACGCAACTATAATCATCAATAGTGGGATGGGTCCCAAATAAGGATGTTGGGGGGACCACTATAATATATATATTTTTACTACTACAGAGTTATACTCTTGTATGAAGAATAATGCAGTGAGAGAATGTTGGAATTTTTAAAAGTTAAAATTGTGTAGGAATTTTGTAGCTTGGATGCAGTAAGCATGTTTATGCACATTGGAAGTTCCTAATTTCCACTCTATTTATGGTTTGTTATGTTCCTATGGAAAAGGTTAGGGTTTTTAGGGTTCCTACAATTAGGTATTTCCCTATGTTATAGCTCTCTGATATATTGACAGGGTCCAACAATATTACTGGACTTAATATCTCAAGGCTCTAACTAATGAGGCTTGATTGTACCCTTAGTAGTACTACCCAATTACTCTGGTATGTGAGAGTAGTCTCCCGAGTGTTGTTCTCAGTTCCACTATAACAGTCAGGAAATCGATTGGATGATCTATAATTGGTTTCAAGATACCAATGGGACTCCTTATATACCCAGGGGTATGTGGGAGTAAATGGCCATGTACATGTGTTGTCTAATGTGGTACTATGTGAAGGGGTACCAATAGGGGTTATAGAAGTTTCCAACTAGGTGAAACAAAGTTTCAAGTAACCATGTGAAACAATCTGTATTTCCTACATGTATTCTTCCCCAACCACATTTTTACCCATAGAATGATAAATCACTATGCTTTAAAGATGACAATAGTACACGTCTCTAGCCCAAAAAAAATGTCTAAAAATATATAGAGGAACATGCTATGATACCAATTTTAAGGTACTAGAAGATAATATGCAGAGCAAAAACACGATTGTTATAATAATTGTTAACATAAAGAGAAAAATAGAGAGCACAATGACACAATTGATTCCAAAAATAATACATTTACTATCTCGATAGCCAAGTTCACTTACCTCTTCGAGGGTGAAACCTCCAACAAAGTATATCTCAAATACAAAATGATTCACAAGACAAATATTTTCCATGCTTTCTACCCCTATTTCCATTATTTATATCTTCTAGATAACATTCTAGAAGTGGAACCTTATATTAAGTCTTCTTACATTATATGTGTTCACATTATTACATGGGCCTTATTTACTAATGTCGACCTTTATTACATAGAAAAATATATTATTATATCTACTTGATGGGTTAGGGAGGTTAAGACCCTAACAATGAGATTGTATTGTGCACCTTGGGGTCCATCTTCATTATCAATGGGTCTCCTCACATCTAATAATGGTTTTTCATCAATGATCAGTAATCATATGATTTCTACCATACTTGACATTAGTCCATTTATTCGCATGATGTATATTTGTACAATCATGGAGTTGGGACTAAAGACATTAGGTTGGGGGAATCCTCCATCGATGTTACCTTCCTGAGTTGTGTCAAGATTGTTCCACTCATTGAAAAGTACTTTGAACACCATATTTCACTCTCCTTGGTACTAAGTGTCTTCCTGACATATAATGTGACATAGATCCACTTTGTATTTTCTAGTGGTTGTGATCTTTTCTGACATGGATCTATTGTGTATTTTTCATGGCCATGGTCTTGTGTTTTTCATGGCCATGGTCTTATATTTTATATACTATATGGATCCACAGTGTATTGTGTTTTTGGTTGTGCTTATTGACATATCCAAGCATGGGTATGCTCACCTCGAGTATGATTTATATATGATTCATTATTTTTTTACCTACAAGTACTTCCTAGTTCCTTGATTCATGGAAATCCTCCTTAGTCCACTCATCAACAGTTGGTATTATAATGGATTTTGGCCATTAGTTTCTCTTCTGACCTCACACATTAGGGGGTATCTATTACACCTTTATTTGGCACCATAGGCCAAGGAAAATTTATAAGACCAAAATATACTATCAGATCATGAATCTTTCGCTCACAAAACACTTAACTAGTAGAAGGATATTGAGGCCACACTTTTTCCTAGGAATAAGGGTTATTGGCCATGTTTTTCCTTGGAATAGGCACGACCAATCATGGTTTCCCAATACAAAACCTACAATCATCCCTTAAATATTCAAAAAGCAGAAAGGTCATGAGGACAACTAAGAACGACCAGTTTATGAAAGCAAAAAGGCTCGCATGAAGCAATGCATGGCTTGTATCTTTATATTTTTTCATGCCATGTATCCCATCATTAGCTCCTCAAGAATCTATGATTATGGGAGCCAAAGATAAGGGAAAGTAGGTTCATATGAAAATATCCTTATGTTGGGGATTTGTAACAAGAATATTTATCCTTGAGTGTGATACCATTGTTGATCATTGACATCAACATTAGTGTTATTTGAACCTAGGTGAGGACTATTATTCATTCACTTGGTTATCTTGTTGTGATAGGTTCAAGATCGTGTGTGTTCGATGGAGGTGGACTTAATATTGAGGAGGAGGACTTTGGATCTTGGAGTTAGGAGTACCACAATGAATCTCAAGGTAATCATCATTGTTGTTACTCTCTTTCAATAAATATATATTATCTTCTTCCCAAATGTTTAAGTATTTCTATTGCATCTTTTATGGATCTAGTTTAGCTTGAGATTATTAGATTAAAACTTTAATTATGCAAGTTTATATTTATTGTTTTATGAAATAATGAGAAATGCATTGCTTGTTGGATGATTGTGCATGTTTATGGTGAATTAGTGGAGCTATTGGATACATTGGAGAAACATATGGAATTGGGTATGTACCTTCCTCCTTCACATATTTATTTTTGAAAACACATGTTAGTCTTAGGAGAAAGTAAGTGGTTTTTTATCCTTCTATATGTCATTGAATTGCACACATCCAGTGGGGGTTTTTATTTCTTATTCTTAAGTATATTACCCTATAACATTGACCAGTCTATCTGTCCAAATCGTCTTGATCCATCCATCCAAATTTTCTTCATCTATTCATCCAACTCATGTCGTCCAACCTAGTCTACATGATTTCACTCAAACTATCCAAGTCCACACCACTATGAGAAAATCCACATAAGTCCATTTGGATGAACCTAAGTGTGATTAGTAATGCACCCAAATGCATCTGGTATGTGTTCCCAATGGATTCATGCCCAATAGTGTACACCCAATGAATGTGTCCCATAGTTACAATCCATGGCTACTTGTAATCGAAGGCAATTTGACCATTCGTCGCAACCCCCAAGTGAAGGTTTCCCAAATTCCTTGCTCCATTTATAGTTCAAGAACCCAAGTCATCAAGCTCTATATGCCACTCTTGTCCATCATGCAAATTGCATGTCTATGTGCATGGATGCTTGTGTCAACCTTCTTTGCCTTCTCCTCCAAGCTTCTCTTGGTGTGTTTGATAACTGTGATTTGATATTGTTTATGGTGTGCCCTATATATGAACAAGGGAACTCAACTTGTCTATAGTGAACCTTTCCAATTGGCTAAGGAACCCAAAGCTGACTCATCTAAGGCATCATCCTTCCATCATGTTCGTTTATGCCGATCATTGACCATCAAGGTGATAGTGTGGTGAAGGTGCCTGACACCACTCAAGGTGAGGGATTTAAATCCTCCCCCAGTAAAATCCATTGTTGTCCTTAGAAACATCCTCAAGAACCTAATTTTCTATAATTCTACTACCTAGACCCATGCATCCATTCACAATCGACGCTTTCAACTGCTCCACATTTTTCATGCCAGAGTTTCCATGTAACTATGTTCCATCTGATTTCTTCCTTTGGACAAGTGCCTTTGCTCAACTTCTACATACAATGACTCTCAGATGTCTTGTTGTTGTAACTAAAATATAAGTCCAACAATGTTGTGGCTTCCTACTACTATTGCAATCAAAATTCATCAAGAATATCATCAAAATTTCCAAGTGTTGCACCATGCAAAACTACCGCTACATTAGTGCTTTGACCAAATTTTCCATGATTATGTACATTGATCTCCATCATGACCATTTCAACCCAAGCATCCCCAAGTAAAATTCATGAGAATGCACTTCTTCATGCCCAAAATGATCACTTCTTAATGCACTTCAATATGCTTGTACAACTCTTTTGGACCAAGGAAAATTTAGCACCTTTGCCTCCATTTGTCAAGTCTCCTCTTGCAACTCTACACTCCAACTCTTCATTGAACTTGGAACCTTTTATCA
>SNQJ01S0048647.1:0-12382 GCA_010110895.2 Picea sitchensis
GAGAGAGAGAGAGAGAGATAGATAGATAGATAGATATTGTGTGTGTGATAGATATATGGAGAGAGACAGAGAGAGATATTGTGTGTGTTATAGAGAGAGGGAAATGAATGAAGGAGGGATGGAGGGAGGGAGAGTATGAGAGAGAGGGTGATGGAGGAAGAGAGAGAGAGAAGGAGTGAATGAGGGAATATTTTTGGGGAGAGAGAGAGGGAGTGAATGTGGGAAGAGTGGGGGAGAGAGGAAGAGAGAGAGAGAGGAAGTGTGTGTGTGTGTGAGAGAGAGAGAGAGAGAGAGAGAGAGAGAGAGATTTTGTTTGTGTGTGTGAGAGAGAAAGCAATGAAAGGAGGGATGGATGGAGGGAGAGAGTGAGAGAGAGGGATATTAGGGTGGGAGTGAGGGAGTGAGGGAGGGAGAGATAGAGAGAGGGAGGGAGAGGGAGGAAGGTGTAGAGATAGGGGAGAGAGAGAGAGACGTAGATATAGGGAGAGGTAAAGAGAGGGAGGGAGATGGAGAAGGCATAGATATAAAAGGAGATATCAATATAGGTAGAGAGAGATAGATGGAGAGAGAGGAGGGGTGATGTGTGTGTTTGTATGTGTGTGTGAGAGAGAGAGAGGTGCTATAGTGGGAAAACCCCCCTACAGACTACACTAGGGTTCTAAAGTGCAGCCAGAGATAACCGTCTAAAGTCTCCTACTTTTAAAAACTATCCTGACAATACCCCACATTCATGCATAAAGTACAAAGTATAGAGATCCGGTAGTCTTACCTTAAACTCCACGTCCGATGTCGATCCCTTTGCATTCGGTGGTTCCTCGACTACAAATCTCCTCCCAAGGCTGACCTTCATTCACAAAAAGACAAACAAGAAACTACGAACATGCATTCTATATACGAATTAATGGGTTAGATGTCATAACAAAATGTAAATCAAATATCAACATTGAACACATCATGTGGCGGGACGAAAAAATTACTTCTTTATATTAATCTCACAAAGTCACTTACAAAATTAGATCGGCGACTGCTCCTCGAACCTGGTCCTCGGCTCCTCTTCACCAAGCTCCAACTTCTTCCACGTATCTTTCTCCTCTTCATCTCTCTCTAGGAAATCGATTAGGCTAGTAATGGAGGAAAAAGGATAGAATATGGAATTCTAACTCAAAACTCACAATGTGGCTGCAAATTATTGGGGCAAGGGAGGATTATGAAATGGATAGAGTTTCACTTATTTCATGCTTCTTCCTTGAATGGCACCCCAACACCTTATTTTATATGCCAAAAAGATAGTTATTCGGTTGGGTGACGGGCTATGGGCGGTCAATTGGTTAGGAAACTACCCAAAAGCCCGTACTCCCTTGCAACTTTTTATTTTTTGAAAATTTTGTGGGTATACGTGGGTTGTAATAGTTCATCTAGCATACGTATGTGAGCTATAGTGGTGCAGGGCACGCACATCTTCAAAAAAAGTGTTTTTTAAGAAGAGCTTTTAGTGATAGCTTGGAAAAAATGGCAAGTAAGATGGCCTGATGCCAGGTATGCATGTATGGTGCAATTTAGGGTTATAATGAGAGGCTGATGAGGAAGAGTGGGGGGGAGAGAGAGAGCCAATGGGGAAGAGAGAGAGAGAGAGAGAAAGAGAGAGAGAGAGAGGTCAATAGGAACAATCATATGACATGTGGAAAGATGAAACCAAATTTCATCTCTATGTGTCTAAATATGCCTCTCTTTAATAAAAAAAATTAATCCATGGAGTTGTTCAATGCTCTCCCTGTCATTCACTTGGATACAATATTGCAAGTTCCTACAAAGCATATCCAAATCAAGGATGTTGAGAGTGAGAATGTTTAAATTTCCATGGATAAATATGTTTTACATTTTTATTTTTATGCTATAGATAAGAATGATGTGGATATTATTCTTTGATATCTTTGGATGGAATTAATTTATAGAGTTAATATTAATGTGCAAAATAAGTTTACAATTTTTTTATACGAGAAAAACAAAATCACACTACATGATATGTCTTTTAGTAAACAAGAAGGTTCGAAAGGGCCACATGAAAAAATATCTATAGGGAAAATAATTGTAGTACCTAATGACACATCCAATGAAGATCTCGAGGTTGAATCAAAAGAATAAGATACATAATAAAAATAATACAATCCCTAGGAAGGGCATAAAACAGAAGAAAAATCTAAAGAGAAAAATGACTGAAAGGAATACCATGTTGAAGAATCCAACCAAGAATTGATAGATAATGTTGATGTATATCACCACTCACACGAACTATATAAAAAAATTCATCCATAAAAAGGCATGAGCATCAACAAAATTGTTATTGACAAACATAGAACCAGAAAGGAAACCAATCAAAAGGCACATGGAGGACTAACAACAATGCATGGAGATATCATAGTAGTAATATAGAGAAGTTGTAATCCATATCAAGGTGTAAAGAAAGAAATTGGACCCCATGTTCACATTTCCCTAGGATGGATAAATGGAATAATTGTAGTTTCACTAGAAGAAACAACAGTCATCCATGCAAAGGTATGAGCATCAACAAACTTATTGTGGACCAACATAGAACCATAAAGGAAACCAACCAAAAGGAACATGTAGGACTAGAAACAATGCATGGATATATAGGAGTAACACAAAAAGGGGCAATTTTAATCCATATCAAGGTGTAAAGGAAGAAAATGGACCCCATGTTCACATTTCACTAGGATGGAGGGATGTTTGTTCTTTCTACCAGTTAGCTAGATTTCTTAGTAGATCATATTGTTTTGCTCCTTCCCATGTTTTGAGGATGAAACATGTGAAGGGGAATGGAATGTAGTGGACATAAGGAGGATAATATGGGGTACTTAGGCTGGTAGCCAAGGGGGATAATGATAGATAAGTTTCCACATAATGTCTAAGAAACAATTGTCAAAAGGATTTCTAGAAGGTTCCACATACTAGAAGGTTCCTTCACTAGAAAGTTCCTGGAAGGTTATAGAGAACTATATAAAGATATAGAAGTAATGTAATGAGAGGTGTTGTGAAGTATATTGTAATTGTAGAAAACATGTATTGTGGAGAGATTTCCTTCCTTAAGGAATAAGTAATGGTGTTACCCTACCTTGAGTTTTCTCTACAATTCATATGTTCATTCTTTTCTTATCTATAGTGTGTATTTGTTATGTTCAAGTTTATGTCTATCTTATATTTTTAGATCTATTGAATACAAAACAATTTTCTTTGTGGACCTTTTTTGCGCAGTCTACATGTTTCATGTTGGTAAATATCCATGTCAATTAGTTATAAGGGAGTTGCAAAATCATGAGTTAACTCATATACTTTTCTACCTATATAATATACAATTTTTATTATCTAGATAATTGTTTAATGAATACTTATGTAATCATTGGTTTCCTCATCGATCAAACCATCTTGGCTTCGAAATTTACTCTAGTTCATATGATTTTTCACTCACTATGTAAACCTTGACCCTTTGAATCATAAATGCAAATGTAATGATGGTAATGTTTTATTTTTGTCTTCATTTGATGGGACCTAAATCCACTCCTAGTGTATACTTTCTTTCATGCCTAATATATTACTTTTCTATCCAAGACAACATTGTTCCTTTTCCCATACTAATCAGTTACCCCATAAATTATAGATTTCCTCTCTCTTTCCCATATCAACAATTGACATTGAGGTATTTTAAATGACTTTAATACAAATCTTTGGCATGACATTTATAAAACACTCAGGACAACCGTGACATTGTAATGATGTTTTGTATGATTATAGTAATGGATGCTAAATGGTTATGGGTATTCTCTAGAAAAGGATAACTGATATTGGTAGAAACTAGTGTTATGTTTTTTATTATTTATTCTCATGCAAGATTTATACTCCTATCCGCAAAGTTCACAAAACATTAGGCATTTTAATGATGTCCATTTTAAATATTAAGGAGAATCGTTAGTTCTATAGATAGTCTATAGTGATAAAATTTGGTAAGTTCCATTAGTGGTTAAAACTCATTTTATCATAATGGAAAAAATTTGTTCATAACACCTTCCTAGTAATCCTTTTCAATTAATTTTGTTTTCACTAATCCTTTTTAATGGCATCCCTTTGTGCCATAAAAAACAGTTGTTAATTCTATAGATAGTCATATACTGATAAAATTTGGTTAGTTTCTTTAGTGGTTAGAAAGATGTTTAATCATAATAGGCACAATATATTTATCACACCTTCCTACTAAAAATTTCTATAAAAAGTGGGATGAGTAGAAAATCTACCTCTAGAGGAAGATCTTGTTAGAAGCAAAATATTCTATTAGGTCTTCTTACATTGACTTATTCTCCTTTAATTATTAGGTTCTATTAAATAATGTCAGCGTTTATTATATAGAAAACATATCCTACTAACTAATAACCCATGGAGAAGGGTTAGGATTGGATCCTCACATGCCCTCCCCCTTCAAAATCATCCTTTTCCTTAAGGTTGCAAGTACAGAAACTACTAGAGTATGGTCATTGGTCCCCCAATCATATCCTCTGGTGAAGTATCCTTCCACTTGATCAACACTTCCTTGATAGTTTGTCCATGCAACTGACATTCATGGTGATTGAGGACTGATTTTGGTTGGATCGAAAGGGATCCTTCTTCATCTAATTCCAGAAGGATGGTTTGGACCCTGCAATGTTTTCCCACCACTTTCTTCAGACAAGAGACATGGAACAATGAATGGATTTTGGAATTAGTAGGAAGGGCCAGTTTGTAGGCCACCACACCAATACACTTGAGGATATAGTAGGGCCCATAAAACTTGGTAAGTTTCCAATGAAATACATTCTTCTTAAGGAGGTTGGTCAAGGGATTAGAATTTTTTCCATAATGGTGGACAAATTTCCTGTAATATCCTGTGAGACCAAGAAAACCCCTTAAGTGTTTTAAATTCATTGGTCGCAGCCACTCCTGCATATCTTGTATCGTTTTGGGGTACACTTTTACCCTTTATGACTGACAATGTGTCCCAAGTATTCCACTTTGCTGGCTCCAAATGAACATTTGGTATTTTTGACAACCAATTGGTTTTCCTACAACAAGTGAATGAATTTTTCCACATGAAGACGGTGGCTATCCCAAGTGCAGCTGTAAATGAGGATGTCATCAAATAAATCCAATACAAAATTTGAAGGTAAGGTTTCAATAATGTATTCATGATATTTTGAAAGGTGGATGGGGCATTGCAAAGGCCAAAAGGAATCACCAAGAATTCATAATTTCCTTCATGAGTGCTGAAAGTAGTATTTGAAATATCTTCCTCCTTCATCCGAATATGGTGATAGCCGAAGTAAAGATCTAATTTGCTTAATACACATGAACCTTGGAGTTCATTTAACAAATCATAAATTACATGAATGGGAAACTTATATTTGATGGTTAGTTTATTCAGGGCATGAAAAATAGGGCACATGCACCAAGTACCTTCTTTATTTAATATCATCACCATTGGTGAAGAATATAGGCTGATACTAGGGCAAATTAACCTTGCCTCCAGTAATTCCTGTACCATATTTTCTATTTCATTTTTTTGATCAAATGGATATATGTAGGGACGTGCATTGGCGGGTTGAATTCCCAGAAGGAGAGGGATTCTATGATCATGCTCACCCCTAGAAGGAGGTAGGGCTGTGGGAACCTCAAAGACCTTGGGGTACTTGTCCAGGATGAATTGCGGGCTAGGAGGAACTATCTGAGATGCATGTTCAGTGACATGAATGGAATAAAATTGAGAAATCAAACAATGGTGGCCTTTCTTCAACAAATTTTATGTCATGTGAGAGTTGATGCTTTCAAGAGATCTCGGTTGAGGAGCTCAAAGGGTATAGGGGTGAGCATCTTGGGTGAAGTTCATATATAATTCTTGATAATCCATTTTGATTGGTCCCAGAGTGCGAAGCCATTCCAATCCTAAGACAATATCACAACCACCCATGAAAATAAAGAACATGTGGGTTTTAATATGATAATCACCCATTCGGAGTTTAACATTATCACAATGACCCCCACACTTCAAAGTACCACCATTAGATATGGGGATTTGAAAATTATAAACAGGGCGGACAAAGCAATGGATCTCATCTACAATCCTGCGATGAATAAAATTATGGGTGTTGCCACTATCAATCAATACCACCACCTATATATGTTTGATTTATCCCTTGAGATTCAATGTTTGTGGGGATGAAATACCTGATAGTGCATGAAGCGATATGACGGATTCTTATGGTTCCACATGGGTTATAGATGGAGATTCGACATGATCACTTGGTTGTGCCTCTTCTGGGTTAGGAGCCTCCTCTGATGGGATGTACTGATAGGGAGAGGAATTTGATGCATCAATATGGAAGAACTTTTTTTTTCTACATTTATGCCATGGGGAACACTTTTCATCACAATAGTAGAAAAATCCTTTCTTGTGAAGTTCAACCATTTCTATTGGAGATACCTTTTGGACCTTTAATGTTTGTGTTGGAGCTGGGTGAGCCCCAAGGAAAGGATGGTTGAGAATTGAAGCCTTCATGGGTGGGTCCTGAAGGATGGACTCGACTTATGTTGTCAATTGACATGCCTGCAACTAGGTAGTTGGATGATGCATGTTCACATGAGCTAAGATGGCTTCCTTTAATCCATTGATAAACATTCAAGGTAAAATTCATCAGATAAGCCCTCGATCTTGATAGCCAATTGTTCAAATGTATTTATGAATAATGTGGCTTATCCATTTTGGTGCAACTTGGTGAGATGACCCAAAAAATGTGATTCCCTATCAAAACGTGAACAAATTTCCTTAGTGAACATGTTCCAAGTGGGTATTCCTAGATAACATTTCTTATGCCACTTCCACCATTTCCATCATTCTTGATCGAGGTACAAAACCCCTACATGGAGTCTGATCTTATCATCCCAAATATTATGGAGGGAGAAGCATTGCTCCATTTTAGAGACCCACCCTGTTGGGTTGGATCCATCAAATTTATGCTTGTCAACTTTGGGCACCTTATTCCAAGAGTGGGGAGAACTGCAAGGGGATTGGGAGGAATGAGTATGCTCAGGATGGGAATGGGGAGGGTCTTGTGCATTGGGATTTTCCTTCTTACCTTATGTGAATTGTTTCATGGATTCATGAATGTCTATGTTTACTTCTGTGTGGATGGATTCTTTCAGTTCGACTCATATGGTAGTGGTGATGGATGAAATTTGTGATTCTAAGATAGACAACCTAGTCTCCCATTCATATTAGGTCTAAGCTCTGGTGGTTGGCATGGTAGTGGCTTAGGTAATGGATGAGGTGTTGGGATGGAAATTAGGGGCACGAAAAATGAGATGTACCAGGGTGATCAAGAAAAAGAGAGGAGTCCAATGTGATAGATGTCAAATAAGGGTGTATCGGCAAGGGGTTGGATTGTGGGAAAAAATGATTAAAAGAGAAATGTACCACTACGATCAGAATGAAGAGAGGAATGCAATGGACTAGGTTAAAAATAAGGGTCCTCATGAGCCCAAACCTGGTTTTTTTTTTTAGTCTTGCAGAGTTATACTCCACCTTGAATAATTCTATAGTGGAAGAATTCCCAAATTCTCAACAATAAAAAAATGTCGGCAGGGAGTGTTTTTCTAGAGAAAAATGTGACAGGGACCAATTTGTAATGAAATAGATCATTTTTTTCTATCCTAAGGGTTAGGGTTTCCAAGGTGTCTATAGTCAAGGGTTTTCTCTGTTTTATAGCTCTATTATATGTGTGTGGGGTCCAACAATAGTACTTATCCCAATATCTTAGGGAATGAACTAAATAGGCTATATTGTACCCTTAGTTGTACTACTCAACTACCCAGTTACTAAAGAGTATCTTCCTGAGTGTTGTTCTCGGTGACACTATAGGAGTGAGGAAGTCAATCCATTTATCTTTGGAGGTCTTCAGGATGCCTAGGCTCATCTGTATACAACTGTTTTCTGATGCACTACCACTTGAAGGGGTACCAACATGGGTTATAAGGGTGGCCAACATATGTTTTCTTAAAAACCACTTGTATTTCCTATGTGTATTACTCCTCGACTGTGGATTTATGTGTGTAACGACATATTTGTGTAGTTTAAATATGTCAGAATATGTATCTACCCTGAAAACATTACCCCACAAGTCTTTGTAGTATTCCAGATATTAAATAGTATGCAGAACAAAAATATTTTATCTAGAAATGGTAGAACAACAATGACCGAACCAGAACAATACCAAAATAATACCATAATAACACCAAAAGGAGCACCTTAGTTAATGATAACAATGATCAATTTCCTATTTGATGGGGAAACCTCCAGTAGAGAAGAGATCTATTACAATAATATCCAAGACAATATTTCTCATACCCTCTACTCCTATTTATACTAAATCTATCTATCCAAAAGAATTATCTAGATGAAGATACTTATAGAAGTGGAAGGTTCTATTAGGCCTTCTTACATTTGACTTATTCTTCCTTATTGATAGGCCTTATTAATATTGGCATTTATTACATGGAATTATATTATTCTACCTACATGATGGGTTAGGGAGGTTAGGTCCCTATCATTCCCTCCCCTTGAAGATCATCCTTTTCCTCAAGGCTTCAGATGGGTAAATTGTTGTAGAATGGTGGCCGAATCCTAGGTGGAATCTTTTAGAGGTGTATCTTTCCATTGTACTAACACTTCCTTGATGGTGTGCTGACAGAGACGATGCTCTATCCCCGCCAATACTGGTTGTGGATACAACCATATGGAACCTTGTTCATCCAACTCAGAGATACTAGTTTGAGTTTGTCACTTAGTTCTAATCACCTTATTTAAGAAGGAAACATGAAAAATAGGATGGAGCTTCGAATTATTGGGTAGAGCTAACTGATAGGCCACCAATCCCACAAGATTGGGAACTGTATAAGGAACACAAAATTTGGGTCCAAGCTTTTGAGAGTGTTTATCTTTAAGTGAAGTTTTCTTATAAGGTTGTAGTCGAAGAAACACATGGTCCCCTTGAACAAAATGACATTCAAAACGACCTTGAACTGTGTGTTGCTTCATGCAATTTTGAGGCATGAAAATATTATCTTTCAGGGAACAAAGAATAGCCTCACAGACTGTAATATTTTTGTCAACTTCCTGAACCTTTGATGCCCCTGGAATATAGGAAAGAACTGATGGGGGATTTTGGCCATCAATTTCTTTAAAATTAGTCATGCGAGTAGTGGTATGGTAAGTTGTGTTGTACCACCATTCAACTAGGGGTAACCATTGAGCCCATTGATTTTTCCTCTTAGATTAAAAACACCTCAAATATGTTTCCAAACACTTGTTGACAACTTTTGTATGGCCATCCATATGGGTGTGATAGGTAGTGTTGAGAGGCAATTGGGTGCCCTATAGCTTGAACAATTCTTGCCAAAAATTGCTAGTGAAAGTGGGGTCTATGTCAAAGACAATAGAATTAGGCATGCCAGGAAGCTTGAAGATATTATCCATGAAAAATTGATCCACTATGGTGGTTGTGAATGGGTGTTGAAGAGAAAAAAATGAGCATATTTGGAGATACGATCTATGACCACCATGATGCCTGACTTATTGCTCGATTTAGGTAATCCTACAATCAAATACATAGAAATATCTCGCCAAATAGCAGGGGGAATCGGAATTGGTTGGAGTGTGCTTGTATCTTTGACAGTTTCTCCTTTTTTGCATTGACATACCTAAAATTCGACCACAAAGGTGCAGACATCATGTTTCATACCGTCCCAGAAAAAAGAATGTTCGACCCATTCATACATTTTGGTAAACCCTGAATTCTCGGTTGTGGGTGTGGCATGAAGTTAAAAAATAATTGTGGATTTAAGATGGGATTTCTTGCATAAATAGAAATATCAATTGTATCGAATCTCTTCATTTTTCCGAGAGTACCCTTGAGAAACTAAAGAATTGTGTTGTAATTTGTGGAGCAGTCTAGAAATTTCGGGTCTTGTATCCATTCTCGACGAACAACTTGGAGCCAATCTAGTAAAATGAAGCAGAGGGAGAAAAGGGACCCGTATTCTTCATATTTCCAGGAAATAGCATGGACCACTACATTTTCCTTTCCCTTCTTGTAAATTATCTCGTAATCATATCCAAATAGCTTGGTCACCCAATTTCGTTGCATCGGGGATGAAATTCAATGTTCCAGGAAATACTTGAGACTTTGATGATCATTTTTTATTTGGAATCATTAAACCAATAAATAAGGACATCAAAGATCCAAATCATGAAAAATAGATAACATTTCCTTTTCATAAATGGATTGGCCCAAATGTCACTCTGAAATTTGTTTGCTAGTGAAGGCCAAAGACTGCCATATTGCATGAGGACAACTCCAATTCATTTCCCAGAAGCATCACATTCCAATACAAATGTCTTTGTGAAGTATGGGAGGGATAGGACAAGTGTCGAGCACATAAAATATTTTAAGGCTTGGAAGGCATGATCTATAGTTGAAGTCCAAGTGAAAGAATTATTTTACCCCTTAGATATGCATCCCTTATAAATTCTTCACAAGCTCATATATCTATTGTTGTTATCAAATAATCTTGATTAATTTCCATCATTTGAGGCTAGGTAGAAGCTCACTCTAATAGGAAATGGAAAATCTTGGCTCTTGAAGTCAAGTAAGAATGGTTTGAGGGAAATATAGACAAAGGTGCACAATTTAATAGAAACAAACTTATGGATTTTGGAAGTGGTGGATGAGGGGTGTTATAATGGATGTTGATAGTATACAAAGTACAAGAGTAGTCGAATTTAAGAGTATACAAAGTGAAATCTTGAGGAGTGGAAGTTAAGAGTATACACAGGATCTGACTTTATTATCCATTGTGAATTATTTGTAAGTGACTTGTATGTATCTTGAGTAAAAGCATTTTTCTTTACTTGGTGTTGTTTTCAAGGGTAACATTCCCTTTCAAAAATTATAATAGTACAAATAATCATTTAATTTTATTTTAATTTAAATAAAATGGTCACATTTAGCTTCTAGTTGGCATTTATTGTCATTTTTTTGGTTTCTATTTGAATTAAATGGCAATGGATGAAATTTTTTGTTGTTTATATGACAAAAATATATATCTACATCTCAATTCATACTTACTTGAATGGTGATAATTACCCCCATTTAGAACTAGTTTCTCATTCTCAAAAAAATAAAGAGGTTTTCAAATATAGGATTGGAATTACATCGAAAATAAAAAAAGAGACAAGATTTTGTGACCCCAATGATTTTTCAAAGGGAATACTTGGGAAACATTATCCTTCCATGCTTCTTGTAAAAAATTTACATAAGCCACATTTTTAACATTTGATATTTAAGAGCTAAGAATACCAAAGTCCAACAAAAGAACAAACATAACTTTAGGAACCAATGTTGTGTATTCTTCTCTACACATAGAAAGGGTTGCTAGTTACCCAATTTTGGGCAAGCACGATAGCACCATAAAAAGAGAATTGTCAATTGGAGTGTATGATGAACAATCTCATCTCACTATCACTTTGAGTTCAATATGTAAATCAAGGACCTTATGGAATGCATTGATGATTGGATACATATGAGTTTTGATGTTCTTTCTCAGTATTTTTCCTATGGTTTCCAAAACATCATGGGAGGTACAATATGACCTACAAAGGAGAATAATAAAATATTATTAGTATTTCTATTCTAACATCCAAATCCATACAAGAGAATATTCAAATCCCTTTTAAGACCAAAAATTCCAAGACACATGAAAATGATATAGACTAAAATATCTTCACCCCTAGATAATGATGATTCGCAATATGTTAAGAAATGACATAACCAATCTAGGCATGCAGTTTCTACTCAACTTCCAAAGTGTAACTAACAATAAACTCCAATAGGTAATGGTGGATATTGAATACCATTCAACCCATCATAATTGAAAGTTTGGAATTCTAAAGATGGTAGAACTTTTTCATCGGCACTAAAGTTAATTGAATTGGAAGTAATTTGACAACAACCTATCAGAAAATATTGTCACCTACATCAGAAAACCCTTAGTGAAATGCTAGGCTATCCAGATAATTCTAATTATATTGGAGCAACATGAAAAGAATATAGTTGTATAGATACATTGGGTTGGGTAGTTGTTTTATACTTTATATTTATATCATACATTTGGAGAAAATAAGATGTAAGTGGTTGCTTTCCTAGACCACAACATATATTCTTTGTGTATTATATCTACTTCCATATCCCTACATTGGAAAAAGGAACTAATAGAGTGAAGAACTATTGAA
>SNQJ01S0048647.1:23814-64547 GCA_010110895.2 Picea sitchensis
GAGAGAGAGATTAGGTGGAGAGAGAGAACCAATGGGGAAGAGTAGGAGAGAGAGAAAGAGAGAGGTGAATAGGAACAATCATATTACATGTGGAAAGATGAAACCAAATTTAATCTCTATGTGTATAAATATGCCTCTCTTTAATAAAACAATTTAATCCATGGAGTTATTCAATTCTCTCCCTGTCATTCACTTGGATAAAATATTGCAAGTTCCTACAAAGCATATTCAAATCAAGGATGTTGAGTGTGAGAATGTTTAAATTTCCATGGATAAGTATGTTTTACATTTTTATTTGTATGCTATAGATAAGAATGATGTGGATATTATTCTTTGATATCTTTGGATGGAATTAATTGATAGAGCTAATATTAATGTGAAAAATAAGTTTATAATTTTTTTGTATGAGAAAAAGAAAATAACACTACATGATATGTCTTTTAGTAAACAAGAAGGTTCCAAAGGGCCACATGAAAAAACATCTATAGGGAAAATAATTGTAGTACCTTCTGACACATCCAATGAAGATCTTGAGGTTGAATCAAAAGAAGGAGATACATAAGAAAAAGAATAAAATCCCTAGGAACGACATAAAACAGAAGAAAAATATAAAGAGCTAAATGACTGAAAGGAATAACATGTTGAAGAATCCAACCAAGAATTGATAGATAATTCTGATGTATATCACCACTCACACCACCTAGATAAAAAATATCATCCATAAAAAGGCATGAGCATCAACAAAATTGTTATTGACAAACATGGAACCAGTAAGGAAACCGATCAAAAGGCGCATGGAGGACTAACAACAATGCATAGAGATATCATAGTAGCACAATATAGAGAAATTGTAATCCTTATCAAGGTGTAAAGAAATCAATTGGACCCCATGTTCACATTTCCCTAGGATGGATGGATGGAATAATTGTAGTTTCACTAGGAGAAACAACAATCATCCATGCAAAGGTGTGAGAATAACCAAAGTTATTGTGGACCAACATATAACCATAAAGGAAACCAACCAAAAGGCACATGTAGGACTAGAAAAATGCATGTATATATAGGATTATCACAACAAGGAGCAATTTTAATCCATATCAAAGTGGAAAGGAAGAAATTGGACCACATGTTCACATTTCACTAGGATGGATGGATGTTTGTGCTTTCTACCAGTTGGCTAGATTTCTTAGTAGATCATATTGTTTTTCTCCCTCCCATGTTTTGAGGATGAAACATGTGAAGGGGAATGGAATTTAGTGTACCTAAGGAGGATAATATGGGGTATGTACCGAAGGGGGATAATGATAGATAAGTGGCCACATTGTGTCTAAGAAATAATTGTCAGAAGGATTACCAAAAGGTTCAACATATTGGAAGGTTCCTTCACTAGAAAGTTCCTGGGAGGTTATAGAGAACTATATAAATAAATATAAGCAATGTAATGAGAGGTGTTGTGAAGTATATTGTAATTGTAGAAAACATGGATTATGGAGAGATTTTCTTCCTTAAGGAATAATTAACGGTGTTACCCTACCTTGAGTTTTCTCTACAATTCATATGTTCATTATTTTGTTATTTATAGTTTGGATTTGTTATGTTCAAGTTAATGTCTATCTTGTATTTTCATATCTATTAAATACAAAACAATTTTCTTTGTGGACCTTTTGTGTGGAGTCTACATGTTTCATGTTGGTAAATATCCATGTCAATTAGTTATAAGGGAGTTGAAAAATCATGAGTGAACACATATACTTTTCTACCTATATAGTATACAATGTTTATTATCTAGCTAATTGTTTAATGAATAATTATGTAATCATTGGTTTCCTCATCGATCAACCCATGTTGGCTTCGAAAGTTACTCTAGTTTATTTGATTTTTCAGTCACTATGTAAGCCTTGACCCTTTGAATGATCAATGTAAATGTAATGATGGCAATGTTTTATTTTTGTCTTCATTTGATGGGACCTAAATCCACTCCTAGTGTATACTTTCTTTCATGCATAATATATTACTTTTCTATCCAAGCCAACATTGTTGCAGACCCCATACTAATCAGTTACCCCATAAATTATAGATTTCCTCTCTCTTTCCCATATCAACAATTGGCATTGAGGTTTTTTAAATGACTTTAATACAAATATTTGGCATGACATTTATAAAACACTCAGGAAAACCATGACATTGTAATGATGTTTTTTATGATTATAGTAATGGATGGTAAATGGTTATGGGTATTCTCTAGAAAAGGATAATTGATATTGGTAGAAACTAATGTTATGTTTTTTTATTATTTATTCTCATGCAAGATTTATATTCCTATCTGCAAAGTTCACAAAACATTTTAACTATAGGCATTTTAACGATGTCCATTTGCACTATTAAGGATAATTATTAGTTCTATAGATAGTATATAGTGATAAAATTTGGTAAGTTCCATTAGTGGTTAAAACTCATTTTTTCATAATGGAAAAAATATGTTCATAACACCTTCCTACTAAGCCTTTTTAATGAATTACGTTTTCACTAATCCTTTTTAATGGCGTCCCTTTGTGCCATAAAAACACAAAACAAGTGTTAATTCTATAGATAGTCATATATTGATAAATTTGGTTAGTGTCATTAGTGGTTAGAAATATGTTTAATCATAATAGACACAATATATTTATCACACCTTCCTACTAAAAATTTCTATAAAAAGTGGGATGAGTAGAAAATCTACCTCTAGAGGAAGATCTTTATAGAAGCGAAAGATTATATTAGGTCTTCTTACTTTGACTTATTAACCTTTATTTATTAGATGTTATTAACTAATGTCGGCCTTTATTACATAGAAAACATATCCTACTAACTAATGACCCATGGAGAAGGGTTAGGATCGGATCCTAATATTCCCTCCCTGTTCAAAATTATCCTTTTCCTCAAGGTTGTAGGTGCAAAAACTACCGTAGTATGGTTGTTAGTCCCCCAATCACATCCTTTGGTGATGTGTCCTTCCACTTGATAAACACTTCCTTGATAGTTAATCCATGCAACTGACGTTCATGGTGATTGAGGAATGATTTTGGTTGGGTCCAAAGGGATCCTTATTCATCTAATTCCAGAAGGATGGTTTGGACCATGCAATGTTTTCCCACCACTTTCTTCAAAAAGAAGGCATGGAACAATGAATGGATTTTGGAATTAGCAGGAAGGGCCAGTTTGTAAGCCACCAAACCAATACACTTGATGATCTAGTAGGGCCCATAAAACTTGGTAAGTGTCCAATGAAATGCATTCTTCTTAAGGAGTTCGATCAAGGGATTAGAAATTTTTCCATAATGGTGGAAAAAATTCCTGTAATATCCTATGAGACCAAGAAAACCCCTTAAGTGTTTTAAGGTCATTGGTCATGTCCACTCCTGCATAGCTTGTATATTTTTGGGGTACACTTTTACCCCTTCATGACTAAAAATGTTTCCCAAGTATTCCACTTCGCTGGATCCAAATGAACATTTGGTCTTTTTGACAAACAATTGGTTTTCCTACAGCAAGTGAAGGAATTTTTCCACATGAAGAAGGTGGCTATCCCAAGTGAGACTATAAATAAGGATGTCATCAAATAAAAACATTATAAACTTTCAAAGGTGAGGTTTCAATAATGTATTCATCAGACTCTGAAAAGTGGATGGGGCATTGCAAAGACCAAAATGCATGACCAAGAATTCATAATTTCCTTCATGAGTGTTGAAAGAAGTCTTAAAAATATCTTCCTCCTTCATCTGGTTATGGTGATACCCGAAGCAAAGATCTAATTTTGTGAATACACATGAACCTTGGAGTTCATTTAAGAAATCATCAATGATATGAATGGGAAACTTATCTTTGATGGTTAGTTTGTTCAGAGCATGAAAAACATGGCACATGTGTCAAGTACCTTCTTTATTTAATACCATCACCACTGGTGAAGAATATGGGATGATACTAGGGCTAATTAACCCCACCTCCAGTAATTCATGTACCATATTTTCTATTTCATTTTTTTGATCAAATGGATATCTTTAGGGACGTGCATTGGGGGGTTGACTGCCCAGAAGGAGAGGGATTCTATGACCATGCTCACCCCTAGAAGGAGGTAGGTTTGTGGGAACCTCAAATACCTTGGGGTACTTGTCCAAGATGAATTTCAGGTGAGGAGAAACTACCTGAGATGCATGTTTAATGACCTGAAGGGAATTAAATTGAGAAATAACACAATGGAAGCCTTTCTTCAACATATTTTCTATCATGTGAGAGATGATGATTTCAGGAGATCTCGCTTGAAGAGATCGAAGGGTATAGGGGTGAGCATATTGGGTGAAGCTCATATATAATTCTTGATAATCCATTTTGATTGGTCCCAGAGTGCGAACCCATTCCAATGCTAAGACAATACCACAACCACCCATGAAAATAAAGAACATTTGGGTTTTAAGATGATAATCACCCATTTGGAGTTTAACATTCTCACAGTGACCCCCACACTTCAAAGTACCACCATTAGATATGAGGATTTGAAAATTATAAATAGGGCGAACAAAGCAATGGATCTCATCTACAATCCTGTGATGACTAGGGATGATTTTAAGGATGGAAATTTGTTTTAAAATGTAGAAACTTTGGCGAATATTACTAATCCTTCATATGCCAACTATAAATGTTTGGTGATATTTTTGTAAAAGTATTCAAATTTATAAGGATTTTATATAGTTTTTATAATTTTTTGGCGATTTTTAAGGTAAAATAATTTTATCCTATAGAATTTGGGCGAATCATTTTTAAAATAGCGAATCTCGTTTTTGGAAAAACCATGGAAACTTAGCCCATGAGCGAAATTTAGCCCCTAAAATCATCCATGGCAATGAATAAAATTATGGGTGCTACCACTATCAATCAATACCACCACCTATCTATGTCTGATGTATCCCTTGAGATTCAATGTTTGTCGGGTCAAAATAACTGAGAGTGCATGAAGCGATATGAAGGGTTCCTATGGTTCCACATGGGTTATAACTAGAGCTTTGACATGATCACTTGGTTTTGCCTCTTCTAGTTTAGGATCCTCCTTTGATGGGATGTATTGATAGGGAGAGGAAGTTGATGCATCAATATGGAAGAAATTTTGTTGTCTACATTTATGCCATGGGGAATAATTTTCATCACAATAGTAGAAAAATCCTTGTTATAGGATAAATCGGTATATGCGGACACTAACAGATATCCCTAGATCCACTTGGATCTGGAACAAAATAGGACAGGACATGACTCTTTCTCTAAGTTGCAATCATCGAATCTACTATCAGGAAGGAATGAGTGACATACCTTTATATCACTTCCTTAGGTCTCTGTTGTTCCTAATTTGCTCCGGTGCTCTTGTGAGATCAAGTCCAAGACAACACAAACCAACCACAATGAATATGACAAAGTATATTCAATTTCAACCCATGCATATGATAAAAGAGTTATGCAATAAAATAAGAGTGATTTTATGGGAAAGGGACATGCCACTGTATTATATTAAATGAAAGTAGAAGATACAACTAGATCGCCTTGATGTCGCAAGCTTCCTTTCAGTGGTCCTCGGTTCCAACACACACACTTGCTCTACACTTGCATGAAGAAGGTCCATTATGGCTTGATAGACAAATGGAGTCCTCAAGCTTCAATTCAAACAGGTTTCCTCACACAATTCTTTCATCAATTCTCTATTCAACCTTGCTTAACCTCTACCCTGAGAAACCCTTCATTATATAGGAGAAGGAGAGATGGTTAAAGGGATGAGGATGATCTCAATAAATCTGAGAAGTCAGTAGGATGCAACCATGCGAATGCCAACTCATTTTCTAGAATATCCTCTTCTAGAACCTTCTTAGCTTACTCTTCCTTTTAAGCTTTAAAACAGGTTTTCACCCTACCTATAGAGTAGACTAAGAACACCTCACATGCTAGGTATAGGGTTGCCTGCAAGAATCAAGATTATCGCATCTTACAACATAGTCAGCCTGTGAACTCATCTCAAAAATATGTTTTATGGAAGAAGACAGTCACTTTTCTCAGGTAAAAGGTCCTTATGAGAGCCTGAACACATAACTGTAGAGACACCACCAGAGTGACCAAAATAATGTGGAACAGAATGCCCCCCAAAGTATGAGGCTAGAACTCGTGACAGCCGAAATACTTTGTAAAATGCGTGTGTGTGTGTGTCAGAATCAAGGATCACACCTAATTGGAAACCTGGAAACAATCAAGCATCTGTAGAATATAATACCAGTTCTAAGGTAGGCATTCCCATGCTCAGACCACAACTGAATGAAATCATAAATGTAGGCCATGACCACCAATCATACACTGTGGATTCCTGTCGCCAATAATACCACATAGCCACCAGGAATACACTGTGGGATCTATGTGTTTAGAATATGTAGATTAGGACATAGCCACATGGCATACAAAGTGGATCTATGTGTCGATACGAATCATAAATAATCTAGCACAACCTGGGCCAAAAAAGATGAGACCCAAGGTCTTCAATCCTGTCGTCTGAAAAGTATGAATCTAACCATGTGATTACATGTGTCGAAGTTGAACATGGTAGAAACCACTCGATTACCGGTCATTGATGAAAACCATTAACAAGTGTGAGGGAAATCACCATTGATGTCAATGACTCCCAAGGTACCTAAGTACAATCCAAACGAATGTGAATAAATGAGTTGAAGTCGAACATTCAGCTGAATCTCTTGATCAGAGACCAATGATGTGAATCCACTATTGAAAGCGAAGAGACCTGCCATTAAGGGATGTAGGTTCTAAGGTACTAAACGATTTCTAAGTCTTGTTCCTGGATAATGAGTTGGAGTTGATGGAAAAATACTCGTCACAAGAGGGCCTTGATGTATCCCCCATCAATGACACGAAATAAGTAACAGATTTTGAGGGTAAGTCAATGTACGAATATGATTTGAAATGGACACAGGGAAGGCCAACATGGTAAGAATGGACAACTGCAGATGGTCGACTTAATGGAGGGATTTTCTGGACTTCTCTTGAACATTTGAGTGACACGACAATGGTCTTGGCAACATTGACTCAAAGACGAACCAAGATACGACATCGTAGTAAGTCAGACGAGAGAAAAATGTATTTCTCAACCCAGATTCAAATGACGAATAGGGAGTGTCATGTTCAAGAGGGACGCTTATTGCCACCAATACAAATGCGAAGGTATATCCCTTTCCCAAAATTTCCCCCACCATTTTTGGCGAGTACCTCTTTATTTTTACAAAAGCTTGAGGAGGATAACATATGCTTGTCGTTGTAATCTCATCCTTCAGATGAGTCCCTCGGAGTACATTTAATCAACCCTAGGAAGGAGTGGTTCGGTCCCATAAAGGGTCTTTCAATGTTTATTTAACGAGTCCAAAGATAGGAAACTCGGGTTTTTTCATGTTTTGAGAGTCTGAAAAACACTTAAAGAGAACTCTCCTAGTTCCTTTTTCGTAAATTAGTTCGACGAGACCGAAAAAGTGATAAACTATCACTCATCGAACATTTTCTTCAAATACTTTTACTAGTGTGAAAAGAACAAGATCGCTCGACAATATTTTTGTTTTTATGGAGCATGAAAATAACTTAAAGGATACTCCCTTATTTTCATTGTTTTTGTGTTACCGTGACGAGTACGAAAAGACGACAAAAGTTTACTCAGTTACGTTCTCATGTATTTTCGAGCGCGAGAACGAACGAAGACTAAGCTCGAGGTTTTTCCTACAAAACCCTAAAAAGATATTCATACATGTGATGAAAAAAGGAAAAAATACTTGCACACCGTCATTGAGGTTTCTAGGTCACCTACCTGCGAAAAAACCATACTCACAAGGCTATTAGGGTATTAGGGTTTTAAACAAAATAATAAAAATAATATACAAAAAATCAATAAGAAATAGTAAAAAAGTGAATAAATATGGGTGAAAATCCCTTTTTACCATTTCATTGTTGCTTTGCCAAAAACCTGTCCAACACACCTCTTTTTATCCAAATTTCTTTTCTCGATTATGGGAGGTACAGGTGGTCATTCGAAAAATGGTTTCAGCCAATGAGGTAATCTCTTGATTCTTCAACCTTTTCATAGATTAAAATCGATTTTTATTGGTAATTTTAAGGGTTTGAGTCCATTTTAGGGTCGGTGAATGTGCTCAAGCATTCTCGTAGGTGATCCATTCGGGATTTGTGAGAACCTAAGATTCTCATAGGTGAGCTTCAGTGCACCTGCAAGAATCTCACATTGTGTGGAAGATTCACCTGCGAGGGCCGAAAAATGGGTTTTTGTGCAAGTTTTTACTCAATAATAAATTATTCAAGAGGTTAAAAATAGTTGCTAACTTCCTTCTCATGGCTCCATTGTAGGTATTGATCATCACGATGTTGGAATGGAGGGAAAGGGAACACGAGGAGGATGATGCCATTGCTGAAAATGATCCGTGTATAGTTGATGCCCTCCGAGAATGTGGTCTTTTAAAGTTTTTCAGGATCTCGGGCATGAGAGACCAACTCAGGTTGTTAGAGTACCTGGTCCACATGTGGGATGTGGATCAATAGTTATTTCATGTAGGGGTCCAAACGCTGACACTAGATATCAAGGATATCTATTTTCTGATGGGGTTGTCACGACGTGGATCCCATGCGACTCTAACCGGAGGTAGGGGTGGTGGAATTCGTATGAGTGAGTATGTTCACTGACATTGTGTTCCTGAGGCGGAGAGAAGAAAGGGTAAATTTTCCATTTGGGGGGTACAATACTTGACCCTACAGACTATCTTGTTTACCATTGCATGCATGGCAGGGAGCGTTTCTCCACACATGGCTCTCCAGAGCTATTTCCAATATGCAATAGAGTGCACAGAGACTCGGGTTTTCAACTAGTCGAACGTGGTTCTTCGCATGATATGAAGAGACAAGTGACAAAGTTCAGAAGGGGTGACTTGAAGCAGGTTGGGTATGGGTCACTTTAGTGTAATTATTCCTTGAGAGGGTAGTATGAAGAGGCAACTGACAAAGTGCAGAAGGGGTGACTTGAAGCAGTTTGGGTATGGGTCACTTTTAGTGTAATTATTCCTTGAGAGGGTCCCACTGCTATGACTACAGGTAGATTTGGGTTTACCGGCCCCATAGGATCCGAGGATGCTAAGGTGGTGTAACCTCATGGATCGGCATGTATCAAGGCTTATAATCAAATATAACGATTTATTTTTTGACTGGTTGAGGCCCCAGATGTTGATGATCGATGACTACGCATATGCCAGTTTGGATTTCCAAGGAGTTCTGGATTTGGTCCTCCCTGAGGATGCTCATTGGGGTGACATAGGTGAAAAGTACACATTTAGTTCTTTTTTAATGTTTTTGCAAATTTTCTATATAAAATGTTTTTATGTCTATCTAAGGACTAATAAAAAATTTCTTTTGATGACACAGATGTGGGGCCGTATCAACCTCCAGGAATGTCTCCCATTCAGAGATGAGGAGAAGTGGCTCCAGTGGTGAGATGGGATGTTGAGGACTATGAGGCAGTTGAACAAAACTTAGAGGGAGTGACTGCGGATGTCCCGGACATCGCTATTGGGGAGATCCCAAGGCATTATCAATGCCATACTGTGGGTGTGTCTGAGTATCTTAGTAGACTGATCTGTAAGGTAGCCCGAGTAGTTGTATGTTACCAAGAGCATCATCCGTGATGCTATCTTGTAGAAGCTATGGGCTTCATATTTTGAGATTTTGTTCTTTGGACATAAAATTTTTGTAAAAACTTTTGATCGTTATATACATATATACGGCTTCTACCAGCTTATTTTTTTTTTATAATACATGTGATGTGTGATTGGTTTTATAAATGTCTCAGATGTATGTCTAACACATAATTAGCTAAAACATCAGTCAATGTATTTAGACATCTAGGAATGTGTTGATATTTGATGTAATCAAAATAACGTTCCAAGAGGCGAATTCATAAATATACCCATAATAAAGTAGGTCTTCAGATAGCATAGACATTACTTAACTACAACACNCTTTGGACATAAAATCTTTGTAAAAACTTTTGATCGTTATATACATATATACGGCTTCTACCAGCTTATTTTTTTTTTATAATACATGTGATGTGTGATTGGTTTTATAAATGTCTCAGATGTATGTCTAACACATAATTAGCCAAAACATCAGTCAATGTATTTAGACATCTAGGAATGTGTTGATATTTGATGTAATCAAAATAACGTTCCAAGAGGCGAATTCATAAATATACCCATAATAAAGTAGGTCTTCAGATAGCATAGACATTACTTAACTACAACACTACTAGCTATGAATCGAGTCATATAACCAAGTAGCGGATACCAAGAAAAATAGCATCAATCAACAATTCGATGACGACACTATATTCTGTGATATTATTGGTTGCACGACTGAGGAAAACACCTCGTAGACTGATAAGTTCATTTGTAGGTGTGTAAATTGCCCATGCAGTAGAAGCTAAGTTTTGAGTACTATGACTAGCACCATCGATGAAGCCAATGTGGGGTAGCAAAGACTCCAACATCTGGAAACCAGGCACAATGCAAGGTAAGCGGTCAAGGGTAGAGACCAAATAACGAAAAAGAACACTAAAGTGACACACAAGAGTATGATACAATAAAATACAAGCACTCATGAATAGATGACCTAAGCATAGTACTTCTTTAAGTAAATCCCATTTATGGGTTCACTCAAAGGGACACCATCATAGTCCATTAACTCGTAGTCTCCTTTCTCCAACACACGTCTGACGATATAAATGCCTCGCCACATAGCCTCAAATTTTTCGGCTCCTAAAAAATCTCGATATTGTTCATAAAAGAGGACTATATCTCCTTCAGAAAACACGCGTGGTTTGACATGTTTTTCATATTGAGCTTTGACGTGTTTCTTCTGGGTTTCTATAATTAGGGTGGCATCATGATGGGTTTTGTCTAATTGCATAAGATACAAGAGACGTTATTCTTCAACATAAGTGTTTGGGAGAAGTTCAACGGTGAGTTTTAGAGATGGTATCTCACATTCAATCGGCGGGATGGATTCTATACCATAAACTAATAGGAAAGGTGAAAACCCAGTAGTAGACTTGACAGATGTCCGGTAAGCCCACAATTTCGAAAAAAACATCGTGTGCCAACTAGTTTGTGAATCCCTATCATTTGTCGAAGCATGGTAATGAGGACTTTGTTTATTTCTTCAACTTGGCCATTAGCCTATGGGTAATAGGGTGTTGAGTTTTCATGGCGAAGATCCAAATTTTCAGTGAGTTCGGACATCATAAAGTTTCTAAAGTGGATACCATGATCAGTAACGATAGCTTGGGGAACACCAAACCGAGCAATGATATGATTGAATATGAATAGTGTTGCAGTATTTCCCATATTGTTGAATGTAGGAATCACCTCGGCCCATTTTGTAAAATAATCTATAGCTACAATAATGTATCCATGCCCCCTGGCTGAGTGAGGGTGACATGTCATGAAATCGATACCCCATTTAGCAAAAGTTCCAATGCAGACTATGGGGTGTAGAGGAGTAGGGTGTGATCATATTTTGTTGTTGTATGTTTGGCAAGTGTGGCATTTTTGGATGGCGATAATACAATCTTTGAATAAAGAGGGCCAAAAATATCTAGCTTGTAGGATCTTTTGGGCATTATCATACCCAGACATGTGACCACCACATGCTCTAGAATGGCAGTCAGTCAAGGATTTCTCGACTTCATCAAAGGTAAGACATCGTTGAAAGATGGAGTCAACCCCATGACAATAAAGAGATTCACCGAGGATAATATACTAACGAGCTTAGTAACGTATTCGACGATGGTTAGTGCTAGACAAATCGAGTCAAAAATTATGAGTTTGGAGATATATAATGATATCCCCATACCAAAGGTCGTCATAACTGATCAGGAAGAGGGATTCATCAGGTAATGAATCCTCTGCTACATTTTTCATCTCAGAACATGGAAGGTCACAAATCAATTCGGAAAACACCAAGGATTTCTGGGACTTGGCACATTCAAAGTCTAATTCAAACTCCTGGAGTATTACAAACCATTTGGAGTATTTCCCCCCTAGAAATTGGCGTGTAAGAATGTTTTTCATAGGGTTGCAGTTGGAAATAACAGTGGTCTTACGTAAAATGATATAGTGCTAGAAACGTTGGACAACTTGGACGACTGCTAAGGCCAGTTTTTCAACATGTAAATACTTGGTTTCAGTAGTCGTGAGACTCTGAATCAAATAATAGATGACATGTTCATCATGAGACTCATCCTCCTGGACCAAAACCATGGCAATGGTAGAGTCTAAGGCTGTGAGATAAAGGAAATAATCATGACTGTAATTGGGTGGGAAAAGTAGTGGGGTACGGGTTAAATTCAGTTTCAAAGCTTCGAACGCTTTGTTGGCAGTGGTGTCCCATACAAACTCAGAACCTTTCTTAAGCAGTCGAGTAAATCCAAGGGTTAACTCAGCATAGTTTGGGATGAAAGGACATAGAAAGTTTTCCTTCCCTTGCAAACTTTGTAACTGGCGGAGTGAGGAAGGAGGAGGGAGATTAATAATTGCCTCAACCTTCAAAGGATATACTCTGATCCCTTAACATGAAACAATATATCCCAGAAGTCAGTCAAATTTTACACAAATAACACATTTGTGTGGATTTAAGCATATACGGTAAAACCAACATCGAAGGAAAATGGCTCGGAGGTGTGTTGGATGATCGACACGGCACATGGAATGAGCTGGTAAGTCATCAAGGTATGGTTTCACAATGTGCTTTATATCATGAAAGGCATATGACATAGCACATTGAAAATTTGCGCCTGCATTCTTTAAACTGAAGGGTAGTTTTCGGTAGGCAAAAGTGCCCCAAGGACAAATAAAAGTGGTCTTGTGTTGGTCTGGGAGTATGATATTGATTTGATTATATACAGAGAAACCGTCCATCAGAGACAACATTTCACTTCTGACATAGTCGTCGACGATCTGGTTAGCAAAGGGGGTAGGAAAGTTGTCTTTAGGACATGCTTTATTAATGTCCCTATAATCAACGCACACACAGATCATACCTTGTTTCTTGTTAACCCAAAAAAGATTGGAAACCTAGTCATTTAGAGCGACAGGGTAAATAAATCCATCTTTAAGAAGTTTCTCAACTTCGAGCTTGATGGCAGCTGCTTTACGTGGGTGGACATGACAAAGTCATTGTCGGGCGGGTTTATTGCCTGGGTATGTCTTAATCTCATGTACAACAATGTCAGGGTCAATACCTAGCATTTCTTCATAGCTCCATGCAAAGATGCCACAAAATTCTTGGAAAAGAGACTTGTAGGTGACAACTTCATCATGGGAACACGAAGTTTCGATATGCACATTTTCAACAAGTCCAGGTTTAATGGATATGTCAAGGGGGATCGTGGGTGAGATATTACTTAAGTTCCCTTTGTAAAACATATCATGTGTAGACTCGGCAACGTTATAAATGAGGACAATGGTTGATGGAGTTTAGATCTGTTGGTAACTCGCAATGATGTGTTGTTTCTGGAAGAGAATGGAATGATGATTTCCATTGTCCCAAGGGGTGTCTTCCATGGACATAACAAAAATAATCATCTCGTCTGTAGGAAAAATGAACTGGAATGGATCCGGAGATGAATCACCAAGGTAGGGGGTAGAAGGGTTTGCCGATTGAATAGCTTGATAAGTTGATTCGACCAAATTCAAAGACATTTGGTCTCCATAACAAAGATGATCATCGGGGTTGGGTACTATCCACGGGTCGTAAGACGCAGGGGTTTCTTGAACAGAGGTGGAAATCATATTGATCGAGGCGACTAACGGATGTGGAACATCAGGCAGTGGAATGGGGAAAGTACCCATCAAAGAGGAATCTTTAAGAAGACCGACACCGACATTCTCATATCCAGGGGGTGTTTTTGAAATGAAAGGTACGTTGCTAGTACGTGCATCAGAGTTAAAGAAGGCCAATTGGTCTATCGTAATTAATTTTCCTTGATGTGGGAAACGTACGACACGGAAAAGAGTGGACACAACTACATGCATGGAATCGATCCAACTATGACCAAGTAGAAGGTTGTAATCGAGAGGAGCATCAAAGACCTCCACTTCAACGTTGACCATTTTTCCTTCTAACGTAATAGGAAATGAAGAGAGGACACCCTAAGTATTAAAACCAGAGCCATTGAAAGCTTTGAGCGTGTTGTGGGATTCGGTTAAGGGAGGAGAGTCGATGGCTTTCTAGAAGGTAATAGACATGACACATGTCAAGGCACCCTCATCAATAACTATTCTAGAAATTTTCTTGTCGGAGACAATAACTTGTATTTAGAATGTGAGTTGAGGGGGTAACCTTGGAATGTGATCTTCCAAGTCAAAAATTATTAAATTTGTATCAATAGGGTCGATTCCACCAATAGATTTCAACACTGCCTTCCATTGTGTAGGACAACTTTGAAGGACTTTGAGGGCTGACATCATAGATGGTTCTTGGACCAGATCTTCGACAGTACTGTAGTTCTGGGCAGCACGCGCATGAGGATTGAAAGAAGATTTTTGGACAACACCCTTTGGGGGAGGGCGAAGAACTGTATCTTGGCTTGATCATTTGACATGAAGAGGACTGTTGGTAGGTGGAGTCTTGGTAGAGGGTTGGACCAATGAAGGAGGTATCTCATCAAACTTCTCTTGGAGGAAGAATAATCTTTGGCTCGAGTGGTAAGTGTGATGTCATTCTTCTTTGAATCACATGTACACATTAATACATAGGATGTAGTGGAGGGGGAAGGTTGGTCATGAATGACCAAGTGGGCCTGTTGTTGAGAAGGGAAGGGTTGTGACAACATGGCTAGAGTAGGTGGTTTCGGGGCCCCTTGAAGGAACTTAGTAACCTTGACTCATCTTGGAAAATCCTTAGTGTAGTGATCATCACCACAGACAAGACAAGGGTATCGAGGTTTGCGCTTATCCTTATCATCAACAGGTTTTGTTTTGGTCTTCTCAGATTGTGGATTATTTTTATCCTCCTTGTTCTTACCCTTCCCTTTTTTGGATTTATTCTTTCCGGTGAGATTAGATTGAACAGAGTTCACCTTAGAAGTCTTGCCGGCGGGAGGGGTAGGAGACGAATCATTTTGAACATTAGAAGCAATGGATTTGGGTTTTTTGCTAGAGGCTTGTGCGGAATGGGGTTGGGCATGGAAAGTTCCAATCACACTATTAGTTGCATGAGAAGTAGCAGGAGTAGTTGAAGTAGTAGTAGTAGAAGGGAGAGGTGCTTCAGGGAGTAAATTGTAAAGAGTACCCATTTGTGAGTAAACGAGGTCGAGGTATTGAGCATGCCTGATCGCCTATTCTTCTGTGACAACTCCACCCATGGCGATGTCACGAGAAATGTCATTCATGAATGATTTTGTGAACTACTCTACCAGTAACTAATTGGGAAGTTCAAGTTTGATGATACATCATCTCTGTTGCCACTCATGAATGTGATCAGAGATATGAGTGGCTTTGGTTTGTTTGAAAGAAATCAAAATTTCGGTTCCTGTTTTGTAATGGATCGGTAACTGGTAGTGGGTGAGGAAAKCCATAGCGAGGGTTTTGAATATGGTGAAGAAGCCTCATGGTAATTCTATATACCACTTCGCGATGGAACCTATGAGAGTTCACTAAAAAATGTGTAAATGAATAGAGTCATCCATCAAAGAGTTGGATGAACACCAAAGGTGAAAAGTCATTACATGATTTTTTGGGTCCTCTCCTAGTTTACCATCGAATTTAGGGATGTCGTATGGTAGTTTGGCCGGTATCGTGGGCCATTGAGGAGAGTGACGGATCAAATCATTTAAAATTCTCGACAAATCAGGGAGGTCCAAGGTGGCTAAGAAGGGTAACTATCTATTCACGTGTGGGTACTGGTGACTTTGGGGAGGGAGCCCCATACGTATACTAGTAGGACCATAAGCATTTTGCATATAATATGAATATCCAGGTAGATTTGGTTGTTGGTGTGGAGGTAGGTAATTTATAGGGTTGTATTGGTTGGGGTTGTTCCCTTCAACAAGGGTGTGGGGTTGAGCATTTAAGCTCCAAATAGGATTGGATGTACCTAGATATGGTTGGCCTATACTAGGGGGTATGAAGGAGCTAGCTTGAGGTTGTTTCCCCCCAGTCGAGTGAGGATTGTTTTGGATAAGATAGTTCCAATACTAGGCCAAGGATGGAGGTATGTTTTGTCCATAAGGTGGGGTAGGTTGGGGTTTCTCTCCAATAGGGGGTTGCATCCCAATTGGGGTTTGTACTGCAAAAGGGGATTGGGTTTGGCCTCCTTGGTGAAATTGTCCACCAACAGGAATCTGGTAATTAGGTGTGAAAGACAATATGGTGCCACCAGGGTCAGTGCTTCCAATAGGGGATGGAAGAGGCCCTCTAGAAGGGGGTCGAGGAAGTGTCAGAATGAAACCAGGGATGAGATGGTGCCTAGAAGGAGTGGAAATGCCAGGAGTCACAGATGGGATTTGTGTAGGAGCGAGAATAGAAGCATTCAACGGATGATATCTGAGGGGAAGTGTTGGGGTGAATCTAGGTGAAAGAGGTGTGCCAATGGGAGCTTGGCTAGCCACCATAATCCCGGTGTGAGAACTCGCAGTATCTAGGACCATTGTGTAGTGGAACATTTGTAGGGGATTAGTCAAGATGTGGTTGGCTGGCGAAGCATATGAACTAGGGAAATAATAGCCAGTAGTAAAAGGTATGGCATATGGATCGGATGTTTCAAGCAGCTCAAGTGTGACAGTGATATCAATGCCTGCTCCTGAGCCAAAGAGATCCCATCTAAAAATGCCAGTAGTCCAAAAAGGATCTTGACCCTCATGTCCCGTGAAAGGTCTGATTGGTAATCCAAAAGACTCAACAACTATTTCTCCAGAAGAGTTCACTCGAACAATACGTATCAAAGAGTCGGGAGGAAGTCGGAAGTCCTCTCGAGAATTGGTAATTGGAACCGTTCTGAAGAGTTAGTGCTTTCCACTTGTGGAGTGGCAACATCTTGGACTTCACTCTTTTGAGGAGAGCCCTCCGGTGGTGTGGTAGGAAAGGGTCGAGAACCTTCCAGATCTTTTGGGGGTAGTCCTTGCATTCTACATGAACAACGTGGAGGGTCAATTGTGATCGAGTTAAAATCTTATGAAAGAAATTATATGGCCAACTCAGGTAAACAAACAACATGCGCTAGTAAAATCTAGGAATCAAAACTAAGCAAACAAGACCTTCCAATTCCAAAGTCACTAGTTGGTGATGAAATCCAATGTCACGATGTCGAGACAAGAAAGGGTTGGGCAGGGGTGGAAAAGTTATGTTGACGACCTTCTTAGCTAACTTACACCCTGGTGCAATCTCCCACACATAATCGTGGGTATACCCTCCAAGAAGTCCAAGTGAGTCTGGCCAACGTCAATTCCAAGTACCGTGGAGACTTGCCCCTCCACAGTCATCTTGTGTAAGACCCTAAGAAGATAGGATACTAAGGTTACCAAAAACAACAATGATGTTTGGGGAAATAGTCAACAGTCCGATCCACATGCATGGGTAGGGTATCTAGCCCAAAATCAACTTGAGAGGCTTCCACTCAACACTATGGGTATACCTTCAAGCGACCCCCGTAATACGTGCAATCTCTACACCGAGATCAACAAAGAAGGGTGAGTAACTTTGTCAATCTCAATGTGACCTCAGGTTTGACCCTTGTGGGAGAAGGGCTTCCCAAGAAAAAATGATGCAAATGGAATTTGACACTCCCTATCATGAGATACTATTGTGTGTTTCTTGCTTTGGATAGTGTGTTTCACTGCCTATTCCAAATCTCTAGCCTAGCTAATGTTGGTGTAAAAGAGCCCTAGAAAACGTTACTACTTGTATTTTAAAATTGAGCAGTATTATTAAAGGTTTTCGTTACTCAAGAGGGAGATGGGAATGAAATCGGTGTTGTGTAAGACTTAGACCCAACAATGCGTAAATAGAGATGAATGATACAAACTTTTCGTTCGATGAATTCTATCTACAGTAGGGAAAAATAAGTTTTCCATAACAATGCCAACTACGATGTACAATTCTCTTTTCAAATGTAGTACCAAACAATCATGGACGATGTAAATTCACGATTCGTTTTCTTTCAAAGTTTTAATGCCAATATTTTTAGAATGATTTCTTAAAAGAAAAAGTCTTAATTTTTTTATTTTGGTTTTGGTTTTAGAAACCAAAAATAGGGATGGAAATAAGAAAAGGTAAGCAACCAATGAAAATAAAATACTCAATAAATGCCCAAATCAAATCTTTTAATGTAGATACAAATAAAAATCAACAAGAAAAAGTCTCTTCAAATGTGTATGGACAAAGAAATTTTCCAAGCAACAAGCAACCTATGAAAATAATAATCCCAACTTTTAATCCGATCAAAGACTTATAACCAAACAAGCACTCAAATATCAAAATCCGAGATTATACCCTCATTGGTAAAAGGACAAGAAGTAAAAACTGGGAAAAAATGATGAAGAAGATTTTCTGATCTCCAAAAACTAATCAACTGCAAGATTTGAAGTCGATAAACAGTCAAACACTGGCAAAAGAAGTTTGTCCCAGGTGAACAAACAAATCTAGGCATCAAGAAGAAAAGAAGGCCTGATCCAAAAATTTTACAAATGGGTTCACACCCTAGTAGTAGAGCACAGTGTGAGAATGAGGCATTCTTGCAGTCTAGACACTGGTAGGGTGCGAGAATGCCGCACTGGACTAAATAGTGGGGTGCGAAAATGAAAAGTTCTCGCAGGCTACAGAGAGGTACAGTGCGAGAAGGTTTGTAAATTATGAAAATTTGGAAAAGGGACAAAAAATTTGAGTGAACTTCTAGGTCCAGAGAGTCTATGAGGGTCTCCTATAGACTCAGAGATGGGTTGGAAATGAAAACAGTAGACCAAGAGAAAATGACCAACAAAAAACCACAAAAATGAGTTGTATCCCTAGTGGAGTCACCAATTTTGTTATAGGATAAATTGGTATATGCGGACACTAACAAATCTCTCTAGATGCACTTGGATCTAGAATAAAATAGGACAGGACGTGACTCTTTCTCTAAGTTGCAATCATCAAATCTATTATCAAGAAGGAATGAGTGGCATACCTTTATATTTCTTCCTTAGGTCTCTGTTGTTCCTACTTCTCTCTGGTGCTCTTGTGAGATCAGGTCCAAGACAACACAAACCAACCAAAGTGAAGATGTAAAAGTATATTCAATGTCAACCCATGCATATGATCAAGGAGTTATGCAATAAAATAAGAGTGATTTTATGGGAAAGGGACATCCCACTGTATTATATTAAATGAAAGTAGAAGATACAACCAGATCGCCTTGATGTCGCAAGCTTCCTTTCAGTGGTCCTCAGTTCCAACACACACACTTTCTCTACACTTGCATGAAGAAGGTCCAGTATGGCTTGATAGACAAATGGAGTCCTCAAGCTTCAATTCAAACAGGGTTCCTCACACAATTCTTTCATCAATTCTCTATTCAACCTTTCTTAACCTCTACCTTGAGAAACCCTTCATTATATAGGAGAAGGAGAGATGGTTAAATGGATGAGGATGATCCCACTAAATCTGAGAATTCAATAGGATGCCAACCATGTGAATGGGAACTCATTTTCTAGAAGATCCTCTTCTAGAACCTTCGTAACTTCCTCTTCCTTTTAAGCTTTAAAACAGGTTCGAACCCTACCTATAGAGCAGACTGTGAACACCTTGCAAGCTAGGTATAGGGTTGCCTATGAGAATCAAGATTCTTGCATCCTACAACATAGTCAGCATGCAAAATCATCTCAAAAATATGTTTTATGGAATAAGACAATCACTTTTCTCAGGTAAAAGGTCCTTATGAGAGCCTGAACACATAACTGTAGAGACACCACCAGAGTGACCAAAATAATGTGTAATAATCCTTTCTTGCAAAGTTTAACCATTTCTGTTGGAGATAAATTTTGGACCTTCAATGTTTGTGTTGGAGCTATGTGAGCCCCAGGGTAAGGACGGTTGAGAACCAAAGCCTTCATGGGTGGGTCTTGAAGGATGGACTCAACTTTTGTTGTCAATTGACATGCCTGTAACCAGGTAGTAGGATGATGCATGTTCACATGAGCTAATATGGTTTCCTTTAATCCATTGATAAACATTCAAGGTAAAATCCATCATATAAGCCCTCAGTCTTGATAGCCAATTTTTCAAATGTCATTATGAATTCTGTGACTTATCTAGTTTGGCGCAACTTGGTGAGTTAACCCAAAAAAATTGATTCTCTATCAAAACGTGAACACATTACTTTATTGAACTGTTCCAAGTGGGCATTCCTAGATAAAATTTCTTATGCCACTTCCACCATTTCCATCGTTCTTGATCTAGGTACAAAACCCCTACATGGAGTCTGATCTTATCATCCCAAATATTATGGAGGGAGAAGCATTTCTCCATTTTAGAGACCCACTGCGCTTGATTCGATCCATCAAATTTATGCATGTCAACTTTGGGAACCTTTTTCCAAGAGTGGGGAGAACCCCAAGGGTATTAGGAGGAATGAGTATGCTTAGAATAGGAATGGTGAGTTTCTTTTGCATTGGTATCTACCTGCTTACCTTCTGTGAATTATCACATGGATTCATGAATGACTATGTTTACTTCTGTGTGGATGGACTCTTTCAGTTCGAATCATATGGTAGTGGTGATGGATGTAATTTGTGATTCTAATATGGACAACCTAGTCTCCCATTCATCTTAGGTCTGAGCTCTGGTGGTTGGCATGGTTTCATCTTAGGTAATGGATGAGGTGTCGAGATGGAAATTAGGGGCACAAAAAATGAGATGTACCAGGGTTATCAGGGCAAAGAGAGGAGTCCAATGGGACAGATGTCAAATAAGGGGGTCTCGACAAGGGGTTGGACTGCGGGAAAAAATAATTAAAAGAGAAAGGTACCATTGCAATCAAAATGAAGAGAGGAATGCAATGGACTAGGTTACGAATAAGGGTTCTCACGAGCCCCATTTTTTTTTTTTTTTTACTCTTGTAGAGTTATACTCCACCTTGAATACTTCTGCTGTGGCAGAATTCCCAAATTCTCAATAATAAAAAATGTCAAGAGGGAGTGGTTTTGTAGCAAAAAAATGTGATAGGGACCAATTTGTAATGCAATATATCATTTTTCTCCATCCCAGGGGTTAGGGTTTCCAGGGTGTTTATAGTCAAGGTTTTTCCCTGTGTTATAGCTTTCTTATATACATGTGGGGTCCCAAAATAGTACTTAGCCCAATATCTCAGGGAATGAACTAAAGAGGCTATATTGTACGCTTAGTTGTACTACCCGACTACCCAAGTACTAGAGAGTATCTTCCTGAGTGTTGTTCTCAGTGAAACTATATGAGTTAGGAAGTCAATCTGTTTATCTTTGGAGGCTTTAGGATGCCTAGACCGATGTGTATGTAGTTTTTTTTTGATGCACTAGCACTCGAAGGGGTACCAACATGGGTTATAAGGGTGGCCAACATATGTGTGCTTAAAAACCACTTGTATTTCCTGCATGTATTACTCCATGGATGTGGATTTATGTGTGTAACGACATATCTGTGTAGCTTAAAGATGTTAGAATATGCCTCTACCCTGAAAAAATTACCCCATAAGACTTTGTAGTATTCCAGATATTAAATAATATGCAGAAAAAAAATATTTTAGCTAGAAATGGCAAAACAACAATGATATAACCAAAACGATACCAGAATAATACCATAATAACACCAGAAAGAGCATCTTGATTAATGATAGCAATGATCAATTGCCTATTTGAGGGGGAAACCTCCAGTAGAGAAGAGAGCAATTACAATAATATCCAAGACAATATTTCTCATGCCCTCTACTCCTATTTATACTAAATCTATCTATCCAAAAGAATGATCTAGAGGAAGATCCTTCTAGAAGTAGAAGCTTTTATTAGGGCTTCTTACATTTGGCTTATTCTTCCTTATTTCTAGGCCTTATTATTATTGGCCTTTATTACATGGAATTATATTATTCTACCTACGTGAGGGGTTATGGCGGTTAGGTCACTATCATGCCCTCCCCCTTGAAGAACATCCTTTTCCTCAAGGCTTAAGATGAGGAAATTGTTGTAGAATGGTGGTCGACTCCTAGGTGGCATCTTTTGGAGGTGTATATTTCCATTGGACTAATACATCCTTGATGGTGTTCTGATGGAGACGATGCTTTGTCCCCGCCAATACTGGTTGTGGCTACAACCATATGGAACCTTGTTCATCCAACTCAGGGAGACTATTTTGAGTTTGGAACTTAGTTCCAATCACCTTCTTTAAGAAGGAAACATGAAAAATAGGATGGAGCTTCAATTTACTGGGTAGACATAACTGATAGTCCACCGATCCCACACACTTGGGAACTGTATAAGGACCATAAAATTTGGGTGCAATTTTCTGAGAGTTTTTAGCTTTGAGTGAAGTTTTCTTATAAGGTTGTAGTTGAAGAAACACCTAGTCCCTTTCAACAAAATGACATTCAAAATGACCTTGATCTGTGTGTTTCTTCATGCAATTTTGAGGCATGACAAAATTCTCTTTGAGGGAACAAAGAATAGCCTCACGGACTGTAAGATGTTTTTCATCCTCCTGAACCTTTGATACCCTTGGCATATAGGAGAGAACCGATGGGTGATTTTTTCCATAGGCTGCTTGAAAATTAGTCATGCGAGTAGTTGTATGGTAAGATGTGTTGTACCACCATTCAATTAGGGGTAACCATTGAGCCCATCGATTTTGCCTCTTAGATGCAAAACACATCAAATATGTTTCCAAACACTTGTGGACAAATTTTCTCTGGCCATCCATATGGGGGTGATAGGCAGTGTTAAGATGCAATTGAGTGCCATGTAGCTTGAACAATTCTTGCCAAAAATTGCTAGTGAAAGTGGGGTCTATGTCATAGAAAATAGAATTAGGCATGCCATGAAGCTTGAAGATATTATCCATGAAAATTTGATCCACTGTGGAGATTGTGAATGGGTGTTGAAGAGCACAAAAATGAGCATATTTGGAGAGACGATCTATGAACACCATGATGACTGACTTATTGTAACACCCCCACTACCTACAATCAAACTTTTTCGTTGGTTTCTCAACAATGAGAATCCCAGAAGCTTGCAGCAACGAAAGGTCAATCCCGATCTACAGGCCTTTATTTCCCTGTCACGACCTCTTATTCATGTGCTTGTGACATTTCCTCGATGATAGCTTCGGGTTTCGGAGTTTCGTGATTCCTGACGACAAAAGTTCCTGTCCTCACGAAATCCCGATCTCCAATGAGCAATTTTACCGATACGCGCCCTTTACGCGTTAACCCTCCTGGATATGCTCTGGTCCATGTGACCATTAATTCATAAGACTGTAGTGGTGTGCTCCAATTCCTGTTAGCCTCTCCGGCTAAGCTCATGGTCCACATGACCTTCCCCCTATATGACCGCAGCCATACATCCTCATCGGGTTTTCAGACTTTTCAATGTCGAAATACACTCACCCTCAAGATTCGTGATCCCTCGAATACCGACGTGCTCCTTATGCACTAGTTTCCTGGCTAGGCTCCTGGCCCATATGACCGTTATCCCCGTGACCGCAGTCTTACTGGTCATCGGGGTTTCGATCTTTTAAGTGTCGCAATACATTGTCCCACAAGATTCCCGATCCTTCAAATCCTGACACGCTCCAACTTCCGTTAGCTCTCTGGGCTAGACCTCTAGCCCACATGACCACTATTCCACAAGACCACAGCCTTGTCTCCCATTGGGGTTTTGAACATCGCAATGTCGAAATGCATAAAAATTTTGTCCTCAGAATCCCTGATATACCAATAGGATGTTAGTTTCCGCTAGTCCCCTGGGCCAGACCTTTTGGGTCCATACGACCTCCCTCTATATGACCACCATCCTACCACCTATCGAGGCTTCGGGGTTTCTAATGCTGGAACACATTTGCCCACAGGATTGCTGATCTCTCAAATCTCGATTCTCCGATAGGCTGACAGCTGGCCCCATGATGGCACTCTTCTCCTTGTCGGGGTTTCATACTTCGCGATTCCGAAAGGCCCAAACCTCTCATCACCAGGATTCCTGACATCCCGATGACCAATATGTCGATAGACGACTTCCTGTCGGGACTTTCCCAATGGCTCCGATTGCTACCGCGCGTCCTCCTTTGATAGATGGTCCTGGTTAACTCTCGGGGTTTTGTGACTTCTGATGTCCTGGACACCTCGTCCCTAGGACTTGCGAAATGCTGGACTCCGACTCCCTTCAGATCTCTGACACACGTCCCAAGCGAATGGGTGGTTCAGATTTTCTCCTTATGTTTTTGAGACTTCTGATGTCCCGACTTTCATGACCTCAGGAACTCTGATTTCCCGAAGGCCGATGTCCCGATGAGCCAACCCTCCTTTCGGGATTTTTCCTTCTATTCACGAGTTTAACCCTCGCGCAACTTCTGTCAGATCCGATGGATGACGGGTATATGCTCAAGATCTGATGGCTTCCTCAATCTGTCCCACCTCGCACATTCTTCCACTACTTCATGGATGTGGAAAGATCAACGGTCCAAATGTTCTCATGGACGTTTTGGGGGGGGTTCTATGATCCTGATTTCATCGCTATTCATGAAGATAGAGAGAAAAAGGGGCAAGGTATGTAACGCCCTTGTTACTTTCGTCAATCTGATGGTCGTGAATGACCAGGGGTCTTCCGACAGGATATCATCCATCAATTTGTTACTTATCCTTATGCTGCTACTTCGAAATATTAAGAGGGTCATTCCTCCTCGTACAGGGTTATTAAGACTTGCACCTTCAAGTCCTTTTTCCAGGTTCTTGGTAGACCTTTACAAGGAGGGAATATCTGTGAAGAGATTTATACTGGGGCATCCCAGGAGACAGACAAGGGGAAACAAATTTCCAAGGATGGGATGGAAGTCTGACTTGGTTCAATTCACACATAATTAAATTCTTTTATCAACATAAGTCATGCGTGGTCTTTATGTCATAGGCATATATCCATTATTTCTTATCAAAACACTGCACATACATTCTTATACTATAATCATTCATAATTTCACAGTTCTATGAGCATATATATCAGTATATGAATTTCAAGATGCACTATGTAAAACACTTATAAGAAATAACACCAGAAGTGGGTGCAACTGCTGAGAGGGGTGTTCGTTTCCACCCAACCGTAGGCGTAGTGACTCCCAATGGATTTACCACTAGCCACCCCTAAGCTAAGACCATGATGCTCTGAGACTGCGTCTCTCTGTCTTCCAGTGACCAGGAGCGAAGTTTGCAATCCTTCCTCTCTGCTATCACTCACTCCGCGTAATTCCAAAGTTCCCCTCGCCCCCCCCTAATCGCTTCTTCCCCACGCCTTATCCTCTTGCGAGGTTCTGTGTGGCGCAATTACCCTCGCGCTGATCAGGCCTGACGACTCTATGGATAGGTGGTTCACCTCCCCATCCCTCATTAAGCCATCAACCTGCCAGCCTGCAAGGCATTAAATTTAGGGCCAATGATCCGCTTTTGGTTCTCCGGGCCAGTGGAGTCCAAATACGGTATTAATTCTCAGTGGAAGTTAACGCCACCTTTTCAGGTGCCCTCCACCGCCATCGTGGTCTCTTTTCTTCACATCCCCTCTCAGCAGTCCTGCAATAAATTCAAATTTTTATTCACATTCATTGACCTTCTCCTCAAGGTCCCTTTACATCACATATTCATATTTATGAGTTCGCCATAGTTCTTGGCCAGTCCAGTTATATTTACAAGCTAGGGCAAATAGGGTGTTACAATTCCCTCCCCCTTAAAAGGAACATTGTCCTCGATGTTCTTATCTACTAACATGTATTTCATGTACAAAGTAAACAAAATAGGATATGCACGTCTCATGGCATCCTCCACTTCCCAAGTAGCCTCATCTGGGCCAAAATGTTTCCCTTGCACCTTGACATGTGCAATGGTTCTGGTCCCCAGTGGGGTTTCAGCACTGTCCGGTATGCATTGGGGTTCCGGTAGAAATTCTCCCTCTAGTTCCACCTGGAACACAAGCCAATCAATTATATGATTAGCATCATGTACATATTTCTTCAATAATGAAACATTGAAAACATTATGTGCTTTTCTGCGTGGGAGGAAGTGTTAGCCGATGGGATGGAGGTCCCACTCTATCTAGAACCTCAAAGGGTCCACAATGTCGGGGTGCCAATTTGGCACAAGCTCACATTTTCAAGGAACTCCTTCTAGAACTTAATTTTGAGGTATACATGGTCTCCCATTTTGAACTCTCTTGGAGTTCTCTTTTGATCAACTTATAAATTTTCACATTCGATTAAAGGCGACCTTGGTTGTTTATCGAGGTCACTTGTTGTTCCATTTCCTTCAACATGTCGGGCCCAATAGAAATCGTTTACGGGGGTTACTCGAGCTGACTGGAGTATTACCCTGCCTACCATAGAGGGACAGAAGGGACTCATCTTCAGGATGCTTGGTAGCCCGTTGTTGTAGGCGAATTCTACCAATGTGATGGAGTCTTCCCATTTCTGGGTTGATGCATTACATGCATCCTTAACATATCCTATAATATTTGATTTACTCTTTAAATGCGTCAGGTCAGGTTTGAGGGGTGATAGGTGGTGCTAAACAACAATTTAGTTTCTAATTCCGCCATCGGTGACTTCCAAATGTTGGAAGTGAATTTTGTAATCTCTGTCGGATAGTATCTCCCTCGGCATGTGAATTGCAGTCGGAGCACCTCTTTCATGAATACCTAGGTGATATTTGTTGCCTTGCAGGTTGACTTGTGAGGATGAAGTGAGAAGACTTTCTCGATTTATCCACCACTACCATAATGATCATTCGTTTGGTTTGAAGTTGGCAATCCGGTGATAAAATCCATGGAATGGTTTCCCACTTCCATAATGGATCTCGTAAGGGGTGTAGTAGTCCGGATGGGTGTCAATGTTCTGCTTTAACACGGTGGCACTCTGTAAAATTTGATGAAATATTTGGCTATCCTTCTTCAATCCGGACGTAAAATTTAAACTTTCCGAATTGTAGATATTTCTGGTATCCTGGGTGCCCGGTGTAGGGTCTTTTATGTAGTTCATCCATGATGAACCTCTTCAGATCATCATGATTTGGGATGTACATTATGTCTCTGTAGGTGAGAATACCTCCATCGGTCATCTGATGTATCATATTTTCCTTTAGGGTTCTTGGCGAAGGTGCGAGGGTCCGCGGTTTGAGCTTGAAGGGAGTTTGTTTCTTGTGTATTTTAAATATGTTCTTGACGTATATACAGGGTACTCATTACTTCGAGGGTGAATCATTTTTCATGCTTCTGTTGAGGGAATTGACCACCCTATTTTCCTTCCCTTTAATGTGTTTATTTCAAAATCAAATTAGCTAAGGAGGGCCATCCATCTATCTTGCCTAGCATTGAGTTTTGGTTGGTTAAATAGATATTTCAAACCATTGTTGTTTGTTCTTAACTCAAACCTTTTTTTTTTCCATGAGGTAGTGCCTCCACGTTTTTAAGGCATGCATATGGCAGCCAGTTGTAGATCATGAGTCACATAGTTGACCTCATGTTCATTCAATTTCGAGATTCATAGCAGATCCTGCCTTTCCTTCGCCTAGGTCCTCTAGAGACCTTCTTTGCAGGCATCTGTGCATACTAGGAAGTCAGCTTCTGGGTCATTGATTTTCAACACGGGTGCATGATTTAGTAGATGTTTCAAGGTTTGAAATTTTTCTTCACATTGTTAGTCCACGAAATTTAAGCCCCTTCTTCGGAGGGGCAATGATTGGACAACCAATCTTGGAGAAATCTTTATAAATCTCCTATGAGTATCCAGCCAATCCCATAAAATATCTGATGTCGAAGACATCCTTTGGGGTAGGCGACCCGGATGGACCTCATCTTTGTTGGGATCTGCTACCCCTTCCTCGGACCCGAGAACATGTCTAAATAATTATTTTTCTTAAAGAAGAATTCACATTTGTTGAATTCCAGCATATAGTTGATGCTTCCTTAGCACTTGTATAAGTCTAAGGTTCTCTTCATGTTCTTCTCTATTCTTAGAGTAGATTAATATGTCATCAATGAAGACTAGTACAAATTTATCTATAAATTTCTTGAGTACATTGTTCATTAAACACATGAAAGTGGGGGGCATTGGTTAGCTTAAATGGTACTACCCAAACTCATAGCCAATGCAGGTGTCCTGAAAGAAGTTTTATGGATGTCTTCACCCTTGATTAGGACTTGATGGTATCGAGAACTCAAGTCAATCTTTGAGAGAAAATAGACACACCCCCACTTGGTTGAGCAGTCCATCGATTAGGCAAGGGGTACTTATTCTTTATGGTTACTTTATTGAGCTCTCTATAATCTATACACAGTCTAAGGGTGCCATCCTTCTTTTAAACAATAGAATTTGAATTGCTCCCCATGTAGGATACGTTGGGTCCGAATGACCCCTTGTCCATCATTGCTTTTAATTGAAATTTGAGTTCAACTAAATCAGACGTGCTCATCCGGTAGGGTGTTCTAGACAGAACACACATCTGGCAGAGCCTCTATGAGAATGTGTCTATGCTTCACCGGGAGGTAGACCTAGTACCCAACCAGGCTTACATCTCTATATTCCCTGGGATAGGGTGATCATCGGGTCTTGTTTTAGCGCCTTCGATTGTTTTTAATACCTATAGTGCATATAGAGGACATCCCTTTGTGAAATACTTTCTCATTTAGGTGATGTTGTCTCAAGGAATAGGTTTGGATCCCATGGAGGGTTATCCATTTTTCCTTCTTTGCTCCCACATTATAAGGTTTTATGGTAGCGGTCAATTTGGCTATGGTATTAACCGGTCCATCGTCAACGTATTTGTGCGATCCAGGGGTAATACATTAAGGGTTGCTTGATTGGTGAATTCACCCATCATAAATTAGCAGGGCGCTAGTATGACCTCTACTACATTTCTCTTGTGCCCGATTGGTGAATATATAACCATGGCTTGTTGTGCTTTTACGTGGGCTGCGGCTTACACTTTATAAACGGCTTTGAGGGGCTATATAGCACAAATTTGAACCGAGGTCAATCCAGGGAATACTAGATGGTTGAAAATCATACCTTATATTTCCACTACCGAAGCTTGGTGATCAACTTGGATTTATTATCAAGTATAAATGTCAATCAAAACAGACACTAGATGGTTGAAAATCATACCTTATATTTCCACTACTGAAGCTTGGTGGTCAGCTTGGTTATTATCCAAGGCTGCATAAATCTGTGGCACACCCCTTGCCACATCATTGACTATGGTAGCTTCCTGAATGTTATAGACTTTCCGACTGTTCTATTGTCGGTGTGGACAGTCTCTCAGGAGATGCTCTTCTCCGCAACCCCAACATTTCAGGGGTTCTTTCTTTGGGTTATTAGTTTTCACTGGCATAGGTCCAGAAGTTTTGTTTCCGTCCACCGAGGGAAAGTTCTGTTGGAGTACACTCTGGGCTGGATAGTTCGTTCTGGGGTTCTTCTTGTAGTTTTTAAATCCTGAGGATTTTCTCCCCTTTTTCTGAAACCTCGAACCATTCTTTTGTTTCCAGTCTCCACGAGACTCTGCCCGATGTCCATATTGTTCATGACAATATGTTGCCTTTCTTATAGTGTCTTCTAAGGTCTTTGGCTTGTCAAATTCAATTCGGTTCCAGTATTCCTTGGGTAGCCCACTGATGAAGCGTTTCACCTTCGCCTTCTCTACTTTGATGTAGGGTACATATCTCAATAAGTCAAGGAATTTGTTGACATATTCCTCCATAGTAAGTTGTCCCAGTTTGAGTTCATAGAACTCTTTAGCCTTCTCGTCGAAATATATTTCTGACAAATACTTCTTCCGAAAGTACTTCTCAAACTTTTTCCAAGACAGGTCCTCCTCGCGGACCCCTTTCATATTCTTAAGGTCTTCCCACCAGATGGAAGCCCTTCTGTTCAGATTGAAAATGGCCACTCGGGCCTTCAAATTCTCTGAAAAATCATGGACTCTGAAATATTTCTTCAGTCCAAGTAGCCAGGCCTCGACTTCCTCTCCCTTCTTTATCTCGCTGTCGAAGGAGGGAGGTTTGGACTTTCTGAATTCTTCAAATTTATGACCCTTGGAAGTCTTTTGTTTCTTCTATTTTCTTCGAGAATAGGAACTGGTCCTGCTGCTGGAAGAGCCTTTTGAATCACCAACTTCCTTTTCAGTGGAATTGTCTGGCACTGGTCCTTTACCTCTGGGGTGGACCTTTCTGGATGTGATTTTCTCAGTATGTCCACTGACATGACCATGATTTTTCATCTTAGGTTCATGCTGCATTTGTCGCTGTAGGTCGGATAAGCTCTGTAGTAGAACTGCATTAATTTCGGTTTGCTTTTCTTGTTCTTTCATCATCCTTTCATTATCGGCCTTGTAGCTTTGCAATTCAACCATGAGACTCCTCACAGTCTCATCTAGGTCTGGAGGGGTTCCTATTGCTCTTCTTTTGTCAGACTCTATGTCTCTGTTGTGGGAGCCTTCTCCCACCTCTTGGTGAGTCACCATACTCTGCGTCTGTAGATTCCTGTGGTTGATCGTCCGCTTGAGTGAAAAGATAAACGTTGGTTATTAGTCAAGAGTTGAACACATTTTTACAATTTGCATAATTTATAATTCTTTCACATGCATACATAGTCAGGTTCTCGTTTTCAGGTTTTAATCCTGGGCAAAAGAGTAACATTAGGGGTTACTCTTCGTAGGGGTACTTCGAACGAAGCTTATGCGCAACTTGTGCATGAGCCCAATCAGGCCGAGTGTTGTAACCATGCTATGATACCACTTTGTAACACCCCCACTACCTACAATCAAAATTTTTTGTTGGTTTCTCAACAATGAGAATCCCAGAAGCTCGCAGCAGCGAAAGGCCAATCTCGGTCTACAGGCCTTTATTTCCCTGTCACGACCTCTTCTTCACGCTCCTGTGACATTTCCTCGATGATAGCTTTGGGTTTCCGAGTTTCGTGATTCCTGACGACAAAAGTTCCTATCCTCATGAACTCTCGATCTCCGATGAGCAATTTTACTGATACGCACCCTTTACGCGTTAGTCCTCCTGGCTATGCTCTGGTCCATGTGACTATTAATTCATAAGACCGCAGCGGTGTGCTCCAACTCCTGTTAGCCTCTCTGGCTAAGCTCATGGTCCACATGACCTTCCCCCTATATGACCACATCCATACCTCCTCATCAGGTTTTCAGACTTTTCAATGTTGAAATACACTCGCCCTCAGGATTCACGATCCCTCGAATCCCGACGTGCTCCTTATGCACTAGCTTTCCTGGCTAGGCTCCTGGCCCATACTACCGTTATCCCCGTGACCGCAGTCTTACTGCTCGTCGGGGTTTCAAGCTTTTAAGTGCCACAATACATTAGCCCATGGGATTCCCGATCCTTCAAATCCCGACACGCTCCAACTTTCGTTAGCTCTCCGGGCTAGACCTCTAGCCCACGTGACCACTATTCCACAAGATCGCAGCCTTGTCTCCCATCGGGGTTTCGAACATCACAATGTCGAAATGCATAAACATTTTGTCCTCAGAATCCCCGATATCCCGATAGGACGTTAGTTTCCACTAGTCCCTTGGGCCAGACGTTTTGGGTCCATACGACCTCCCTCTATATGACCGTCGTCCTACCACCTATCGGGGCTTTGGGGTTTCTAATTCTAAAACACATTTGCCCATGGGATTGTCGATCCCTCAAATCCCAATTCTCCGACAGGCTGACAGATGGCCCCACGATGGCATTCTTCTGCTTGTCAAGGTTTCAGACTTCGCAATTCCGAAAGGCCCAAACCTCTCATCACCAGGATTCCCGACATTCCGATGACCAATATGTCGATAGACAACTTCCTGTCGGGACTTTCCCAATGGCTCTGATTGTTGCCGCACATCCTCCTTTGATGGACGGTCCTGGTTAACTCTCAGGGTTTTGCGACTTCTGATGTCCTGGACACCTCGTCCCTAGGACTCGCGAAATGCTGGACTCCGACTCCCTTTAGATATCTGACACGTGTCCAAAGTGAATGGGTGATTCAGATTTGCTCCTCGCATTTTTGAGACATCCGATGTCCCGACTTTAACGACCTCAGGAACTCCGATTTACTGAAGGTCGATGTCCCAATGAGCCAACCCTCCTTTCAGGATTTTCCCTTCTATTCACGAGTTTAACCCTCATGCAACTTCTGTCAGTTCTGACGGTTGACAGGTATCTGCTCAAGATCTGTCCCACCTCGCGCATTCTTCCACTACTTCATGGATGTGGAAAGATCAATGGTCCAAATGTTCTCATGGACCTTTTTTTTTGGGGGGGTGGGTCTATGATCCCGATTTCATCGCTATTCATGAAGATAGAGAGAAAAAGGGGCAAGGTATGTAACGCCCTTGTTACTTTCATCAATTTGACGGTCGTGAATGACCAGGGGTCTTCCGATAGGATCTCATCCGTCGATTCGTTACTTATCCTTACGCTGCTACATCGAAATATTAAGAGAGACATTTCTCCTCATACAGGGTTATTAAGACTTGCACCTTCAAGTCCATTTTCCAGGTTCTTGGTAGACCTTTCCAATGAGGGATTCTCTGTGAAGAGATTTATACCGGGGCATCCCGAGAGACAGACAAGGGGAAACAAATTTCTGAGGACGGGTTGGAAGTCTGACTTGGTTCAATTCACGCACAATTAAATTCATTTATCAACATAAGTCATGCGTGGTCTTTCTGTCATAAGCATATATCCATTATTTCTTATCAAAACACTGCACATACATTCTTATACTATAATCATTCATAATTTCATAGTTCTATGAGCATATATATATCAATATATGAATTTCAAGATGCAATATGTAAAACAATTATCAGAAATAACACCAGAAGTGGGTGAAACTATTGAGAGGGGTGCTCGTTTCCACCCAACCGTAGGCGTAGAAACTCTCAATAGATTTACCACTAGCCACCCTTGAGCTGAGACCACGATGATCTGAGACTGCGTCTCTCTGTCTTCCAGTGACCAGGAGCGAAGGTTGCAATCCTTCCTCTCTACTATCACTTACTCCGCGTAATGCAAGAGTTCCCCTCGCCCCCCCTAATCGCTTCTTCTCCATGCCTTATCCTCTTGCGAGGTTGCGTGTGTCACGATTACCCTTGCGCTAATCAGGCTTGACGGCTCTACGGATAGGCGGTTCACCTCCCCATCCCTCATTAAGCCATCAACCTGCCAGCCTGCAAGGCATTAAATTCAGGGCCAGCGAGCTGCTTTTGCTTTTCCGGGCCAGTGGAGTCCAAATACGGTATTAATTCTCGGTGGAAGTTAACGCCACCTTTTCAGGTGCCCTCCACCTCCATCGTGGTCTCTTTTCTGCACATCCCCTCTCAGCAGTCCTGCAATAAATTCAAATTGTTATTCACATTCATTGACCTTCTTCTCAAGGTCCCTTTACATCACATATTCATATTTATGAGTTCTCCATAGTTCTTGGCTAGTCCAGTTATATTTACAAACTGGGGGAAATAGGATGTTACACTTATTGACTTATTTAGGTAATCCTACTATGAAATACATATAAATATCTCACCAAACAGCAGGGGGAATCAGAGTCGTTTGGAGTGTGCTTGTATCTTTGATATTTTCTCCCTTGTTGCATTGACATACCTCACATTTGACCATAAAGGTGCAGACATCCTGTTTCATACCCTCCCATAAAAAAGAACATTTGACTYGTTCATAGGTTTTGGTAAACCCGAATTCTCGGTTGTGGGTGAGGCATGAAGTTTAGAAAGCACTGGGGATTTAAGATGGGATTGCTTGCATAAATACAAACAACCATTGTATCAAATCTCTTCATTGTGCCAATATTACCCTAGAGAAAGTTAAGAATTGTGTTGTAATTGGTGGAGAAGTCTAGAAATTTTTGGGTCTTGTATCCATTCCTAACGAGCAACTTGGAGACAATTTGGTACAATGAAGGAGAGGGAGAAAAGGGACACATATTCTTCATATTTCTGGGAAAGAGCATCGACCACTACATTTTCCTTGCCATTCTTGTAAATGATCTCATAATCATATCCAAATATCTTGGTCACCCATTTTTGCTGCGTCAGGGATGAAACTCGTTGTTTCAGAAAATACTTAAGAATTTGATGATCATTTTTTATTTTGAATCGTTGACCCAATAAATAAGGACATCAGAGATCCATAGCATGAAAAACAACTAACATTTCCTTTTCATTAATGGATTGGCCCAAATGTCTCTCTGAAATGTGTTTGCTAGTGAAGGCCAAAGGCCTACAATATTTCATGAGGACGACTCCAATTCCTTTCCCAGAAGCATCACATTCCAACACAAATGTCTTTGTGAAGTCTGGGAGGGCTAGGACAAGTTTCGAACACATAGAATCTTTTAAGTCTTGGAAGGCATGATCCACAACTGAAGCCCAAGTGAAAGAATTATTTTACCCCTTAGATATGCATCCCTTAGAAATTCTTTACAAGCTCATCTATATATTTCTATTATCAAATAATCTTAGTTAATTTGAATCATTTGAGGTTAGGTATAAGCTCACACTAACAGGAGATGGAAAATCTTGTCTCTTGAAGTCAAGTAACAAAGGTTTAAGGAAGGAAATATAGGCAAAGGTGCACAATTTAATAGAAACAAACTTATGGAGTTTGGAAGTGGTGGATGAGGGGTGTTATAGTGGATGTTGAGAGTATACAAAGTACAAGAGTAGTGGAATTTAAGAGTATACAATGTGAAATCTTGAGTAGTGGAAGTTAAGAGAATACACATGATCTGACTTTATTATCCATTGTGAATTATTTGTAAGTGACTTGTATGTATCTTGAGTAAAAGCATTTTTTTTACTTGGTGTTGTTTTCGAGGGTAACATTCCCTTTCAAAAATTATAATAGTACAAATAATAATTTTAATTTTATTTTAATTTAAATTAAATGGTCACATTTAGCTTCTAGTTGGCATTTATTCTCATTTTTTTGGTTTCTATTTGAATAAAATGGAAATGGATGAAAAAATTGTTGTTTATATGAAAAAAATATATCTCTACATCTCAATTCATACTTACTTCAATGGTGATAACTATCCCCATTTAGAATTAGTTTTCATTCTCAAAAAAATAAAGAGCTTTTCAAATGTAGGATTGGAATTACATTGAAAATCAAACATGAGACAAGATTTTGTGACCCCAATTATTTTTCAAAGGGAGTACTTGGGAAACATTATCCTTCCATGTGTCTTGTAAAATATTTACATAAGCCACAATTTTAACATTTGATTTTTAAGAGATAAGAATACCAAAGTCCGACAACAGAACAAACATAACTTTAGGAACCAATGTTATGTATTATTCTCTACACATAGAAAGGGTTGCTAGTTACCCAATTTTGGGAAAGCACGATAGCACCATAAAAGGATAATTGTCAATTGGAGTGTATTATGAACGATCTCATCTCACTATCACTTTGAGTTGAATATAGAAATCAAGGACCTCATGGAATGCATTGATGAATGGATACATATGAGTTTTGATATTCTTTCTCTGTATTTTTCCTATGGTTTCCAAAACATCATGGTAGGTACAATATCACCTACAAAGGAGAATAATAAAATATTATTAGTATTTCTATTCTAACATCCAAATCCATACATGAGAATATTCAAATCCCTTTTAAGTCCAAAAATTCCAAGACACATGAAAATGCTATAGACTAAAATATCTTCACCCCTAGATAATGATGATTCACAATATGTTAAGCAATGACATAACCAATCTGGGCATGCAGTTGCTACTCAACTTCCAATGTGTAACTAACAATAAATTCCAATAGGTAATGGTGGATATTTAATACCATTCAACCCATCATAATTGCAAGTTTCGAATTCTAAAGATGATAGAACTTTTGCATGGGCACTAAAGTTAATTGAATTTGAAGTAATCTGAAAACAACCTATTAGACAATGTTGTCACCTACATCTGAAAACCCTTAGTGAAATACTAGGTTATCGAGATAATTCTAATTATCTTGGAGCAACATGAAAATAATATAGTAGTATAGATACATTCGGTTGGGTAGTTGTTTTATACTCTATATTTGTATCATACATTTGGAGAAAATAATATGTAAGTGGTTGCTTTCCTAGACCACAACATATATTCTTTGTGTATTATATCTACTTACATATCCCTACATAGGAAAAAAGGAACTAATAGAGTGAACAACTATTGAACTTGCATTTCTTTGGGTCCAAAAAAGGAATTGGTAGAGATAATAGCTAAAGGCCTTGCATTTTTGTGGGTTCACATAGATATTAAATAGATGGACCTTATGAGCCTTTCCCCTTCTTCCCTACGATATTCAGATGGAGGGCAACTTAACCTCCAACCACATTATCAGTCAGTAACCTAGAGGGACTTGACCAAATTTTAACTTGTGACCTATAGCCTCCATGTCGACAACATGCATCTGGTGAATGGTTCAATTATTGTGCTAATAATTGGTATTAGTGACAATATATATCATAGTTAATCTAAATAACCAGAACATATTATGGAAAAAATAAAGTAAATGTAGTGTATGAGATTTCATATTAAGATTTGAGAGCATAAGTATATTATCTATTTCTATATGATTATGAACAATCAATAGTAAAAAAAATCATGATTGAATAAACATTCATTGTGTAGAAGGTCTAGTAGGGATAACAATGGAGATAACACATAGGGAGATTGGAAATAATACACTACCATCACTAATGGACCTTGCGGGATATAATTTCACCTAAAAGGGGTAATAGTCCACATTATCATCGAACAATATCTTTTATTTTAGTTTCAAACCGAATAAATTGGAGGTAAAAATGTCAAACTTTGAAAAAAACAACTACATTTTAATAGGGTTGAGGATCATTGGTAAAATTATTGGATTCTCATCTATTAAACCCATGTTAAAAATCCAAGAGAACATATTTAGGTGATTGAGTTGAGAAAGTGTTTACTAATTCCATCCTGAAAATCCTAGGTGGAATTATTTTAGATAGATGACGTTGAAGGTGTGCTATACCTAAATGAATCTTTGGACGTTAATCTCATCATAGAGGACATATGATTGAAACTTCTATATTATCCATTAACACCAAGAATGATTGGCATTTCAACTTCCTTATGAGAAATATATCATTTTGGTTGCCAAACTGAGAGGAACTATTTTTCTTTTTATTTTTTATGATTATTTTTTGTATTAGGGCACGTAGTAGTGAAAACATGTTTTTTTTTATCCAAGAAATATTTATATATACCTACTCTATAACCATCCTTGTCATATCCATATACTTTCATTATTTGCAATACATGATTGAGGATGCATGCAACCAGTGTTGTATCCTTTAATATCTCGTCTCTAGTTAGAGGGATTGTTGGTGGAGATCATAGGGACAAAATGACAATATAGAAGGTTTCCATGGATTGGTGTTTAATTTTCAAACATAGATACCACTTTTCAAGATGTAGTACATATTTTCATTTAACTATTGTAGTACCTTATATTATATAATTATTTATTTATTGGTAGATGAACTAAAATTCAACAAGACATAGAGTTTGTAACTCTTTAAGAAAATTAGAAACTATTAGTACTAAAGAGGAAACAAGGATTTTCCATGAATTGTTGCCTAAATATTCGACATTTATGACCAATGTATTTGGTAATTATGTAACAATGGAATATTATGGGTATGGAAGAAATCAACAAAGTGAGGTGCTTTCCAATCATATTATTAGTTATGGTTGGCCAATCATCCCTTGTGTATAACTCTCTACCAAGGAAACATCAATTTAAGGCCACTCCAAAGTTGAAAACCTATGATTGAGAAAGTCTTAACGTTGGAAATTTTACAAGGAATTTGGAGACAAAAGTTTACAAAAGCTTAGATCTTTCATAATTCCATAAAGATATTTTTTGGTTCAGAGGGTGAAAAATCATTTATGTATATGATATTTGTTATGGAATCCTCTTTGGGAGTACTTGTAGAAAAAATTTTGGAATTAGAATTTTGAATAGTTGTTGATTCATTGTTTGAGCATTTAACATAATTATTTATTATTTAGCAAGAAGTTGTATTTATTGATCTTATCCCATGTCTTATGGAACACCTATAGAAATATTGAGAAAAAAAATAATGGTTTATGTGGCTAATGATATCAACATATTCTACCTTGATTTTATCCCTTATGCTTTGGGATTGTTTCCTAAATTTCCTCTAGTGAGGCTCTATTTATAAATGTTTCAAATGGTATTGGCTCAACATTTCCATCAATAAAGAATATACCATATATGAGAAACATAAACAATTACCTACAAATGAAGATTCTTAGGAACATAAGAAGATACCCTTTCACTATACCATTCTTGTTAAAGCAAGGCAAAACCTTTCAAGAAAGAAAATATTTTAATAAAACYATTTTATTTATGGTTTAATGATTATTCAACAATCAATCACAAATTTAATTAGTGGAATAGTAGAAAATTTACTACTCCATACTTCAATGTTAGGTATTTTACACAACTTTTATAAGTTGCCTATCCTATCCTAATTTAAGATCWTATACAATTGATAATATCCCAATTTAAAATTTAAACTTCAACAATGTCAATAAGTGGTTGAACACAATACACTTAGTGTTTTTAACCATGTGAATAGTTGCTTGGGACACAATATCACTATATGAACTACAAATTAAATAGGTTTTAATATCACCATACAAGCAACATACTTTTTTAAATTATGACAACATAAAAAAAAATAAGTTTTATTTTTCAAAGTTAACGTTTTCAAATTATCACAACATAAAAAGATAAGTTTTATTTTTCAAAGTTAACGTAGTTGTTAGACATGAACAAATGCTTACATGTACACATATGATTTCTTAAGGTGGCACGGTGTGGACTTCGAGATCTTGACTTGAACAACGCTATTCAAAGTTTACACACTTACCAAATGAAACATTGGTTTAAGTAAGAGGTAGTCAAAGGCATCCAGAAAAAACTGGTAGTTAAGGAAACTGAACAAAAGCGATTTGTTTTCTTTGTTGTGGGCTGCTTTACAAGAGAGGTCGCCAAATATAATCTGCCTCATCTGATCAGAGTTGGGTTTGGAAAGAGAGGGGCCTGCCTACCATAATCAGAGTTGGGTTTGGAAAGAGAGGGGCCTGCCTACCATATCTTATAGCCGTTGAAGTGGAACAACTAATTGACAAAAAAAAAAAAGCTAACTGACCAAAAAAAGTGGAAGTGTGAAAAACAAACTGATAAAAAACACCTTTGGTTAAAAACACTGAGGAAAAGCAATTTGTATTTCTTTGCTATGGAGAGAGAGTGATCGGAATTGGGTTGGAATGAGAGGGGTGTGCCTACCATATCTTATAGCCGTTGAAGGAAGTGGAAATCGGAAAAGCAACAGGTCTCTTATGTAGTTAAATGTTCCACAGTTTCAAGCCATTTTTCTTCCCTTCTTTGTGTCCATTTTCTTGTGCGTCTAAGTCCCCGTGTGTGTTTTTTCTTGTGCATCTGATTCCTTTGTGTGTTTTCCTGGGTGTCTAAGTCTAGAGTCCTGTGTGCGTGTCTCTGTATGTGATGGAGGAGGAGGCTGGATCGGGATCATCACCTCTTGCAAACAACAAAGATAGAGTGGAAGTGCAACAAAGATAGGGTGGAAGAAAGCGGTCGAGNAGTCTAGAGTCCTGTGTGCGTGTCTCTGTATGTGATGGAGGAGGAGGCTGGATCGGGATCATCACTTCTTGCAAACAACAAAGATAGAGTGGAAGTGCAACAAAGATAGGGTGGAAGAAAGCGGTCGAGTTGTTTGAGGGTTTTTTCATTCATGAAGATCAGTGCTCTCTGTACCATGGTACGTGTACGTATTGTGGGGTTTTTTCATATATATGTTCTGTTCTTTCCTTCCCTGGGCTAGTTATTTAGCTTTTCATATATATGTTCTGTTATGTTTTTCATACATATGTTATGTTCTGTTCATTTCCTGAAATCTGAAATGAAGTTTAAATCTCATTCACGACATTCTTTTTGTTCATTATTCATCATTTCCTTTTCCTTAGAGGGTTTCTCTTTGACGCAATGAATGAATGTGTCATTATTCCACATTTCCTTTGACTTGAGGGTTGCGCTTTCGGGTGCTGGGACGGATAGCGAGTAATCATCGGGTGCTGCTCAAACCCTCGTCCGTCCTTGAGCAGATCTTCCTTCCCAGGTGTGTATCTCAATCTCAAATCTCACCCCCGCCTCTGGATTATTTGATAAACCCCATCTGTCTGTTCTTTTTCTTACTCTTTCTGTCTATTTGTACCAGTTGCTGCCTGTTTTTTTTCTTACTCAAATGGAATCT
>SNQJ01S0048648.1:0-15627 GCA_010110895.2 Picea sitchensis
TCTCTCCTTTTATGTTTTCCCGAATCATAATCTCAGTGGGGGCTTGGCTCTTTTTCTTTGATATCTACCAACACTGTATTTTTCGAGTGACATTCATCAGTGTTATTCCAAGGGATTTTGTTGAAGTCACACCACTTTGTAGTCTCCTTCATATTCCCATTACTCTTATTTTACGGCATCTTGGACTCATTGTCTTGATCTTGGTTGTTCTGTGATTTGGGGATGCCTTTACCATAATTTGGTTGTTGCTGATTTTTAAACTTGAACTCCCACTTATTCGATTTCTTAAATTTCTTCTCGATTTTGAAATCATATAGGTAAATTGATGCAGGAGCATCGCCAACATCAAGCGAGCATGGGGCAAGCACCAACGCATTTTGGCACATGATAAATTGTTTGAACTGTTTTGAACTAGATGCACCAAACTTAAATGTAACAATTAAGCAAGGGTGTACTTCTTGATTGTAATCAGACCTTGAGCATCCCACTCTCGTCTGAAGGACTAAGAGGCATTTATGTTAATGAATGTAAGTAGGTAGCTTTGAATTCTCAGATTAGACAGTTTTAGGAGCCGGAGGGAAAACGGATGTAGACACCCTCACTTGTATCATTGTAATATGAGTAGCATAATCAATCGAAGAGAGCATAGGAGAGAAGAAATAGAAAACTGTGTAGAAGAACCATGTACAGAAGTTCTGAAATTAATATATGAAGCTTGATTCATAATCATGGTGTTCGAATACTTTTTGTGTATGCATGATTGAATGCTATGCTCATGATTGTTTACTCTCTGTTATGCATTTGATTTGATGCATGAATGTTTGATTTCATATTTAATGTATGAAATATGAAGAGAGGGAGAGTAGAGAATGAGTTTCAATTGTTTCTTTGTCTGAGAAAGCATTTTCCTGCAAGGAGTGCAGTGAAATTGTTCGTAAGGCGTGCATCGACAGAAGTCAGAGTTCCTCTCTGTAAGCTCAGGAGGGATAACACTATTCTCATTATTACAGAAGTGTAAGTTAAGCACAGGAGCCGTGCAAGGAGTGCACAGGCCAAGTGAAGTCTCAATGTTTGCAACCTGAGCGAAACTGTTGAAAGACTGTTGTCACAGAGAGTGCGTAGAGTCAAAGATTTCAAATACTCGGAAGTATTTGACGAATTGCTGCAAGTAGTGTGTGCAGGAGTCTTTTTGAAGACTCTAGACTGTGGTAAAAGATCAGAAGAGGTAGTGCCTTGAATTGTCGGAAGGAGGCACAGCAAAGGTGTTTTGCAGCAGGCAATTTCTGTAAGAGAACACTTTGTTCATTTCGCAGGAATCATCAAGGAGGAAATTGATGGTCGCAATTCTCCATGGAGAATTCACGAAGTTCCGAGAATCGTCTGATCGTGTAGAGGAGCAAGGGAGTTACGAGTTAAAATCTTTGCATCCATATTCACGAGGTCCTAAGGTGAGAAGTCCCGAAATAGTGAGAGAATATGAGTTGTCTGATTGGAAAGACACGTGTCATGAGATCCTCTCTATCGGGGATTTGGACATCGGTGTTTAGAAGAGGAAGTCCTTCGACTTCGCAAGTGGCGAAGTCATGAAGTGGATCAGGACCATCCATCTGAGAGTGGACAGGTGGCATGCTCGCCAACATGGAGGTCAAACTTTCATTGACTGATTCGAGGTTTCATGGGTTGAAGAGATGAAGGCTTAGCAGCAGGATTCACGAAGTCACAAAGTCCAAAATTCCAAAAAAAAAATGGGAAGTTCCATCGTGGGACCCACGTTGATGATGTGTCGAAAATTCACCATTTCAGCATATCGAAGGATAAAAGGTCAAGACTTTTTCCCTTAAAGTCCTGAAGTCGTGAGAGAATTGTAGCCACTCATCTGAGGAGGACAGGTGGCAGAGATCAAGGGATCTCGTGAACTTGGAGGTTCGCCAGGTGAGAGCCAAAAGCTCGGGTACTCCAAGTCGCGAGAGGAAAAATCATGAGGAACGAGGATAGCCATCGGATCTAGGTTACAGGAGGACCATTGGATCAGGAACCCCATTGCATTTTGCGCATTCGGGGGTTCGGAGGTTGAAAGGAGTTGTTTTCGACATCAGAAGTCACGAAGTGCCGAAAGCCGAGGCACGAAGGGGATACGTGGTAGAACCACACAATGGGCCCGGGAAATAGACTGGTGGACACATGTCACATTTTGGAAGGAGTCAACACCCCACTGAATTTTCACATCTCGGGGATTCGCAAGACAAGAGAACAAGAGTTCAACCTTTGAACTCACGAAGTGCCGAATTGCGAGAGGTGCTGGCATTTAAGCCTAGCCGGTGGTCACACACACAAAAGGTGATGATGGAGAAGGAGCCATAAACATTTCATAATCTTGGGTATCACATATTTGAGAAGGAAGAGTTGGGATTCACAAATCGCAAACTCATGAGATTGTGAGTTGCAAAAAGGACCTATGGATCGATAAAATTGAGATTCCCGCGAGGAATCGAAAGACCCGATCTGGCTCAAGGGGATAGAGAATGATCCTTTGAGTGGATCTTGGTCTAAGGGCCAATAGGTCTTGCATCATTTTTGGTATCAGATCTTGACTCTGTTTGTATACTTCAGACAGGGAAAGAAAAAAAGAAAGATTCGCCATGCTGTTGAGAAGAAGAGACAAGCAAACACCCGATCCACCAGAGGAAAGGGAAATGCCGAGAAGAAGGGGTAGGTAGATTCCTGATCCAGCCATGGAAAGAGATATGTGTGACCTACATGCCAGACTCGAGGACATGGAGACAACACAGAGGTGCACAACCGGTGTTGGAGATGTTAGTGATTCTGAAAGTGAAGATGAATCAGGACATGAAGGAGAAGAAGTTGCAGCAGAAGATGCAGCAAATGAACGCCTGATTAGGGTTGTTTCAAGAATGGGTGTTAAGGCAAAAATGGATATTCCAATATATTAAGGAAACCTGGATGCTGAAGATCCTCTAGACTGGATTATAGCTCTGGACACATATTTAGACTATGAAGATGTTGAGGAGGACAAAAAGGTCAAACATGTTGTCACAAGATTGAAAGGACATGCAACATTATGGTGGGATGAGCTACAAGATGAGAGATGCTGCAAAGGTAAGAAAAAGATCAAGATTTGGGATAGGATGATCGCAAAGATGAAGGAGAAATTCATTCCCAGGGATTACCAGATTACTCTATTTTGAGGAATGCAAAATTTGAGACAGAAACTGATGTCAGTGAAGGAGTACACTGAAGAATTCTACAGGCTGAACATCAGAGCAGGTCATGAGGAAAGCCATGATGAAAAGGTTTCCAGATACATGAATGGTCTGAGATACGACATTTAAGATGAGATGATCATGATGACCATCCAAATGGTGGAAGATGCTTATCAGATGGCTCTAAAAGCTGACGAGAAGATGAGCCGAAAACAAGGTCAAAGAGGTCGAGGCAGAAGTCATCCCAGAGGCAAATCAGTTGCCCAAGATAGAAATCAGAAACCCAAGGAAGAGTGGAAGAAACCTCAAACTCAAACTGAGAGAGGTGGAATCTCACAGAGAGGGAAACATACTGAACAGAGAGGTCAATATGTTGATGGAAACATTTTTCATCATACCAGAGGTAGAGGAAGAGGAAGAGGTGGAGTGGTGAAATTTTTCACATCTGGAAAGGTCGGACATAAATCTTATGAGTGTCCAGATAAAAGGAAAGAAGGTGGTAAAACTCACACTGCCAAAGCACAGAGGTATAATTTTGAGGAAGAGGATGTTGAAGGTGGAATATCGTTGATGATGCAAAAAGTTCTCTTAACGCCAGAGAAGGAGGTGGAGAATCCAGTACAAAGGAACAGTCTTTTTCAGACTACTTGCAAAACCAAGGACAGGGTATGTAAGGTCATTGTGGATAGTGGTAGCACATATAATATCATTTCTACAAAGATGGTAGAAAAGTTGGAACTGGAGACTATTGAGCATCCAAGCATTGTAATGTCCCATTTCCCCTAGGCAGTCAGAATACCGTGGGGGTTTACACAATTTCCCGTAAACCATTAGATGGATGAGTTAGGGAAATGATATTGGTAAAGTCACTTTCGAATTATAAAGTGAAACTTAGGAAAAGTGAGTTTATTAATATTAAACCCCTCTTTGAGGGTATTTCTCTCCAATTATTAATTAAATGAATATTTTAATGGAGAAAAATAAAAGTGAAAGAGAAAAAGGACGGTGGAGGGTTGGAAAGGATTATTGACTATTCATTTCAAAAATTGAGTTTGGGGAGAAGAGCTCGGTGAGCAAACGAGGGTTTCAGCTGGAAACCCATTTCGGCACTCGGATTTGGTAGTGAAACCATCTGTCCTAGCTGGGATATTGGAGAAGCCATTCCGGCTTTTCATTTGCAGGTATTGGCATTGTGTTTTTGAGGAGATTTACTAGAGAAGACTTTCATTTTCAGATCTGAGAAGAGAGAGGGCATTCTTCTTTGGCACGTGGAAAATATTGGGCGTTTCTCCTGGAGCTGAGCGTGTCCTCCAATATTCCTCTGCGTGTTGGCTATGGAGGCTGAGTTGGGCCTCTTCTTATGCATATCACCTCTGGTTGGGCGTGACCTTGTTGGTTGTCATCTTCTGGCTGCATGCTGCTCTTGCTGGTCGTTTCTTCCTCCATTTACAAGGCTGCGTCCTCTTCCTTGTGTTGCGTGGGAGGTAAAGGGAGGGTTGTTTTTGCTAGTTGACTTCTTGTGGGTTGTTTCTTGCATAAAGAGAGGTGTATCTTTCGTCGGGAGGCTGGTATACCGCTTGGAATAGATGGTAGGGTCAATAACTACAAGAATCGCCCCCTTTAATCAATGCGTGTGGACAATCTTGGAGAATTTCTGATGGCTATGTGTGTTGTGAGTGTTCCAACTACCTACACTAGACACCCTCATCAATTTTGAGAGGTATTCACACCTCATTTCTATTGTCATTGGTTTAGCAATTTAATTCAATAAAGAACAACCAGAATTTAGTGAATTTGCTCATATGAATGTGGATGTTTGTCATTGTTATTTTATGGGTTTTTGTTAATATCAAAATAATACACTTGGTAATTCATTGGGGAGGTATAAGGTGTTAGAAAACCAACCAATCAGAAAACCAAACAAAGAAACAAATTGTTGTTCACTTAAATTTCATCTATAGCAGTTAAATACAGAAGCAGGCAAAGTGTTTGACGAAATTCCAACACCAGAACAAGAAGGTTTTTCCCAACTTTGCAACCTAGAATATTTCAACCACATACAGAGTTTCGTGGCTACAAAAAGAACATTGGGTAAATGTCACTAAAAAATGTTTAGTTGAATTTAAGATAGGAGGGTATAAAGGTGAAACACTCTGTGATTTCATTCCCATGGATGTTTGTCATCTATTGCTGGGTAGACCGTGGAAATATGGCAGGAATGTGATTCATGATGGGAGGAAGAACACATACACCTTAGAGAAGAATGGGAGGACTCACATGTTGCTTCCAATCAAATATAAGGAGGTGAAACCTGAAGTAAGCAACATTGTACTTCTCATGAGTGGGAAGGAACTTCTTACAGAGGTTAAGAAGAAGGAGGAAGCGCAATTCATTATGGTCAGGAAGCCTAAAATTGTTTTAACCAGTACAGGGGTAGATGATTTACCGAAAGAGGTTCAGGAACTGTTGGAAGAGTTCGCTGACATAGTAGTGGACGAACTACCTCATTCGTTTCCACCGATCAGAAGTGTGAGTCATCATATTGATCTCATACCTAGAGCTAGTTTACAAAACAAAGCAACGTACAAATTGACGCCACAGGAGAATGAATAAGTCAAAAGACAGGTCCAAGATTTAATGGACAAAGGGTTGGTTAGAGAAAGCTTGAGTCCATGTGTTGTTCCGACAATGCTCAGTCCGAATAAAGACGGAGGTTGGAGGATGTGTACTGACTCAAGAGCGATAAACAAGATAACCATCAGGTATAGATTTCCATTGCCAAGGATGGATGATTTGATGGATTGCTTGAGTGGAGCAAATTTTTTTTCGAAGATTTATTTGAAAAGTGGATATCACCAGATTCGTATGAGAGAAGGTGATGAATGGAAGATAGCCTTCAAGACAAACGAAGGGTTGTATGAATGGCTTGTTATTTCGTTTGGCTTAACAAACATGCCAAGTACATTCATGAGGTCGATGAACGAAGTCCTGAAGGATTTCATTGGAAAATTTGTCATTGTGTATCTTGATGACATACTGATTTTCAGTAAAACAGAGGTAGAGCATCTGAAACATTTAGCTATAGTGATGAAGAGACTACAGGAAGAGAAGTTGCTAATAAATATGAAGAAATATTCATTCATGAAGACAGAGCTCATTTATTTGGGGTTTGTTATTTCTGCAAACAAGTTGAGGATGGATCCAGATAAGGTGGAGATAATTAAGAATTGGCCATCACCGAAGAGTATATTTGAGGTGATAAGTTTTCATGGATTGGCTAGTTTCTACCAGAAGTTCATCAAGAATTTCAGTGGAATTAGTGCACTGATGATGGACATAGTGAAGAAGAGACACAAGTCTTTTCACTGGACAGAAGAGGCTGAGAAAAGCTTCAATTTGTTGAAGAAGAAAATCATGTAACAACCAATTTTGGTGTTGCCGGATTTTAAAAAGACATTTCATGTAAAATGTGATGCAAGTGGATTTGCAATAGGGGCATTCTTGAGCCAAGAAGACAGGCCGATAGCATACGTTAGCGAGAAGTTGAATGAAGTGAAAGTGAAATACTCCACATATGACAAGGAGTTCTATGTTATTATTCAGGCATTGAAGAAATGGAGACACTACTTGATTCCTAAGGAGTTTGTATTATACAGTGACAATCATGCTTTGCAATTTGTGACTCAATAGGAGAAGTTGAATCAAATACATGTTAAATGGGTTGACTACATGCAAAACTTTAGTTTTGTAACTAAGCATATTTCTGGAACTACTAACAAAGTTGTTGATGCTTTGAGCATGAAATGTTTGTTGTTACAGGAGTTCAAAGTCAGAACACTGGATTTTGATGATCTCAGGGACATGTATAGAGATGATTAATATTTTAAGGAGGCATATGAAGTAGCTGAGAATCCAATTCTCAAAGACAGAAGTCAATGGACAGAATACATAATCCAAGAAGGATTATTGTTTAAGCGTAATCAACTTTGTATTCCAAAATTCTCCTTGAGGGAGAATTTGCTGAAGGAGAAACATAGTGGAGGATTGGCCGGACATTTCAGTCATGACAAGACATTCTCAAAGTTAAATGAGTCATATTATTGGCCAGGAATGAGAGAAGATGTCAAAAGATTCATGGACAGATGCAAAATTTGTCAGCATTCAAAAGGAAAGAGGCAGAATGCAGGCTTTTATCAACCATTACCCATACCTGATAGGTCGTGGGATGCGGTAAGCATGGAATTCATATTGGGGCTGCCATGAACACAAAGAGGGTTTGAATCGATCTTTATAGTGGTAGATAGATTTTCTAATATGGCACACTTTATACCATGTCAGAAAACTAGTGATGCAACTCACACTGCGAATCTGTTTTTCAAAGAAGTCATTCGACTTCATGACTTACCAAGGAGCATAGTTTCAGATCAAGACACCAAGTTCGTGGGACACTTCTAGAGAACCTTATGGAAAAATCTAGGAACGAAATTGTCGTTCAGTTCAACTTATCATCCTCAGATGGATGGACAGACAGAAGTTGTGAACAAAAGTTTGGGAGACTTGTTGAGGAGCTTGGTGACAGAAAACCATAGCCAGTGGGACAATATTCTTCCACAGGCAGAATTTTCTTATGATGATTCAATCAACAAAAGCACAGGGCAAAGTCCATTTCAAATAGTTTATGGGACACAACCAAGAGGAGTTTATGAATTGAGAGATTCAGAACAGAATGAAACTATGAGTGCTAGTGCAGAGGATTTCGCAGAAGCAATGAAGGAACTTCACATCTAGGTGAAGGAGCGTTTGAAAAACTTCAGCCAAGAGTATAAGCACAGAGAAGATCAACACAGGAGACAACTTCAATTTGAGGTTGGTGTTTTGATTCTGGAACATCTTAGAAAATAAAGGTTCCTGAGAGGAACATATAACAAACTGAAGATGAAGAAGATCGGACCATATAAGTTCCTGAAGAAATTTGGGGCAAATTCTTAGGAGATTGAATTACCCGATGGGATCGGAATTTCTCTGATATTCAATGTCTCAGATTTGTACCCATACAAAGCTGAGGAAGCAGGAGTAGACAATGAACAAACAAAGGTTTAGTGGACAAAACAGATGCCAGTTGCAGAGAATCCACAGATGGAAAGCATACTGGACAAAAGAGTTAGCAAGAGGACCAAGAGAAAATAATATTTTGAATACTTGGTCAAGTGGAAGGGACATCCAGTTGAATATGCCAGCTGGGAGAACAAAGCAGAGATCCAGAAGCATGGACAGACCATGCAAGACCTTATGGATAGGAGCCCATGAAAATTTTCAAGGGAGGGAGTATGAGGCAGGAGCATCACCAACATCAAGCAAGTGTGGGGCAAGTGCCAACGCATTTTGGCACATGATAAATTGTTTGAACTGTTTTGAAGTAGATGCGCCAAACTTAAATGTAACAATTAAGAAAGGGAGAACTTCTTGATTTTAATCAGACCTTGAGCATCCCACTCTCGTCTGAAGGACTAAGAGGCATTTATGTTAATGAATGTAAGTAGGTAGCTTTCAATTCTCAGATTAGACAGTTTTAGAAGACAGAGGGAAAATGGATATAGACACCCTCACTTGTATCATTGTAATATTAGTAGCATAATCAATCGAAGAGAGCATAGGAGAGAAGAAACATAAAACTGTGTAGAAGAACCATGTACAGAAGTTCTGAGATTAATATATGAAGCTTGATTCAGAATCACGGCGTTCAAATACTTTTTGTTTATGCATGATTGAATGTTATGATCATGATTGTTTAATCTCTATTATGCATTTTCTATGATGCATGAATGTTTGATTTCATATTTAATGTATGAAATCTGAAGAGAGGGAGAGTAGAGAATGAGTTTCAATTGTTTCTCTGTCTGAGAAAGAGTTTTTCTGCAAGGAGTGCAGTGAAATTGTCCACAAGGCGTGTGTCGACAGAATTCAGAGTTCGTCTCTGCAAGCTCAAGAGGGATAACACTATTCTCATTATCGTAGAAGTGTAAGTTAAGCACAGGAGCCATGCAAGGAGTGCGCATGCTGAGTGAAATCTCAGTGTTTGCAACCTGAATGAAATTGTTGAAAGACTGCTATCACAGAGAGTGCGCAGAGTCAAAGATTTCAAATGCTCGGAAGTATTTGATGAATTTCCGCAAGGAGTGCGTGCAGGAGTCTTTTTGAAGACTCTAGGTTGTGGTAAAATCTCAAAAGAGGTAGTGCCTTGAATTGTCTGAAGGAGGTGCAGCGAAGGTGTTTTGCTAGAGGACAAGTTCCGTAAGAGAAAACGTTTTTCATTTCACAGGAATCATCAAGGAGGAAATTGACGGTTGAAATTATCTGTGGAGAATTCGCGAAGTTCCGAGAACCGTCGAATCGTGTAGAGGAGCAAGGGAGTTATGGGTTAAAATCTTCCCATCCATGTTCACGAGGTTGTGAGGTGCGAAGTCTTGAAATAGAGAGATAATCTGAGCCGTCCGATTGGAATGACACGTGTCACAAGATCCTCTCTATCGGGGATTCGGACATCGGGGTTCGGAAGAGGAAGTCCTTCGACTTTGCAAGTGGCGAATTCATGAAGTGGATCAGGACCATCCATCTGAGAGTGGATAGGTGGCATGATCTACAACACGTAGGTCAGACTTTCATTGACCAATTCGAGGTTTTGTGGGTTGAAGAGTTGAAGGCTTAGCAGTAGGATTCACGAAGTTGCGAAGTCCGAAATTCCAAAAAAAAAGCAGGAAGTTCCATCATGGGACCCGCATTGATGACGTGTCGAAAAGTCACCATTTCGGCATATCGGAGGATAAGAGGTCGAGACTTTTGTCCCGAAAGTCCCGAAGTCGCGAGTAGAGAAGTCGCAAGAGAATCGCAGCCGCCCATTTGAGGAAGACAGGTGGAAGAGATCAAGGGATCTCGCGAGCTCGGAGGTTCGCCAGGTGAGAGCCAAAAACTCAGGTACTCCAAGTCACGAGAGGTAAAATCACGAGGAGCAAGGATAGTCATCGAATCCAGGTTATGGGAGGACCGTTGGATCAAGAACCCCATCGCATTTCGTGCATTTGAGGTTCGGAGGTTGAAAGGAGTTATTTTCGACATCAAAAGTCGCGAAGTGACAAAAGCCGAGGCACAAAGGGGATACATGGTAGAACCACACAGTGGGCTCGGGAAAGAGACCGGTGGACACACATCACATTTTGGAAGGAGTCAACACCCCGCTGACTTTTCGTGTCTCGGGGATTCGTGAGACAAGAGCACAAGAGTTCAACCTTTGAACTCACGAAGTGCCGAGTTGTGAGAGGCGCTGGCATTTAATCCTAGTGGGTGGTCACGCACAAAGAAGGTGCTGACGGAGAAGGAGCCATAACCATTTCGCGATATCGGGTATCACGGATTTGATAAGGAAGAGTCGGGAGTCACAACTCGTGAACTCGCGATATTGTGAGTTGCGAAAAGGACCTGTGGATCGATAAAATTGAGATTCCCGCAAGGAATCGAAAGAGTCGATTTGGCTCAAGGGGATAGAGAACGATCCTGTGAGAAGATCTCGGTCCGAGGGATGATAGGTCTTGTGTCATAAATGGATCCCACTGACGTGATGTCCAAAAACTCCATTTTTATTTGGATGTGCCTCTGTAGACACACATGTTATTTTAGAACCATATGTCATTCTGAGTCTTTGATACCAAGCTTAGTATGAAAGGTATGGAATGTATTTTTGAACTATAGAACTGTTTGGTCCCTCTCCTAACATAGTGTGGTCCATCTCATGTATAGTTTGTCATAGTTTCAAACAGGGTAATACTATTGCTTGAGGGCATCCATAAAAAAATACCAATTGGGTTCGACCTAAAACATTTAAGGATCCTTTATGGAATTTTGCTCACAGTAAGTTTCCCACCAATTTTTGACATAAGAGATAGCCTTAAGGAGTTCAAAGGTGATATTTTCCCTATTGGAAAAATTGTGGATAAATAAAGAACCTTCTATCATATTTAATAACTTTTCCAAGGCATCTACATCTATATGAACATTAAAAAAGGGAATATCAAAATTAACTTGTACCTTGAAAGAGGAGGCACCTCCAAAGTGGCTTCTTGATGAAGATCCATCTTCTATTGTCTACAATATTCAAAGGATTTGGGGAAAAAATGGCATCATTTTGTCCCTCTATCGCATGAGGGCTTCCTCCAGCAACAGATGAACATAATCTTCTTCTCCCTCGTCTCTCTTTTATTTTTCGATGGGAGGCCACTTGGGTTGGAGAGAGAGGTTGTTCTCAAAAGAAACTAGCTCAAGACCCAACTCTTTGTACCTTGACCTTTTCGGGGGCATGCCCTAAGAAATGACAAGGAGTAGAATTCTTTGATACCATTGATTCATATTATTTTGAGAACGGAATGAAGAAGGAGATATAAAAAGGAAATACATAGATATATTACAATAAACACACAGATACAATAATACACAATTTTTATTAAGGATAAATATGTACAAAAACTGCAAAAATACAAAATGAATGAACTTGCTAGAATTGGGGGAGCATATTGTTGAGAAGAGATATGATGGATACGTTGATTCACAATAATATTATTACAATGAGGCTCCAAATTCCTTTTCAACATAATACATAAATGAGAAAACCCTAAACATCAAAAACCCTAACCCCGAAAGATGAAACACCAAAATATTTGTGGGCCCCAATGGGAGTAGTTGACACGTCAACTTCCCTAGAGCATAAAATTTACATAAAATCTCTTTTTGGGTGATTTATACCTCGTAAAAAATGTATAGCCAAGGATTACATATTATTAATAGCTCAATACATCCCAACATGGATCTACTAGGAACTAACACCTCAAAAAAATGTTGTTTAGGGCCTCAAAATGGCCCTAGAAGTTCAAGACTCGAAAAACTATAGAAAAACAATCAAAATGGAAAATTGTGTTTTCAATCAATGGAATAGGTGGGTAGCCACCAATATTCACCTATAACAACATCTCAATGTTCCCCTATTTGATTCAAACTATTCTCAATCAATGTTAAATAATATAAAACGTTTTCATCCCTACCTTCGGTATTGGAAGCCACAACTTATTGTTATTTTTCGGTCCCCTCTTTTTTTAAGAAATATATTTTTATAGGGTATCCGTTGTAATGGTATCAATCATTGTATCGGATCACAAACCATGCCAATCCTGTTGTTGTTAGCAATTTTTACAAAAAAAAAAATCTTGCAGTACGAGGTGGAGAATGTACTGGAAAATTACCCTCGTGTGCATTGTATAGAGGTCGAAAAAATAAACAATATTGATTTTCATATCATATATGTATGAAGTGTAAAATGAATAATAATATGTATCAATGTGATTATATGTTAGATTCCCCATTGCATTTTTTTTAATGACATACACCAAAATACTAGTTTGTATAAGAATTTCATAATTTTTATTTATGATAATTCCTGAATTTATTTTAAACAAGATGGATTGTAGAGGTTTAAAGAAAACATATTATTTCACTGAGTGCAATGGTAGGAGGGAGGTAAGTAAAATTTTTCACAATATGAGAGAAAAAGAGTGTAAAATATTTCTGTAAATCTTGTAAAGAGAGGAAATAGATCAATCAAAATGTAATCGACATTAAATTTTTCTTTGAATTTCACTAAAAATGAATTTCTAAACATTAATAGCTAACAATTTGTAACCACTTGATTTCACATTTTTTTAATGTTATGCACGGGATGATAGCCAATGAATGGAATCTTGTCCTAAGAGGAAAACCGTTTTAAGGATGTAATTGATGACGAGAATTTGGTCATCAGTTCATCTCCAATGTTGCTTGAAGTTAATGAGAGATGCAAAAATCAACCTAGTGACTCAAAGAATGAGTATATTCTTACACTACAAGAATCATTTCCATATCCATGGTCAATGAGACTCTTGACACTTGCAATAGAAAAAAAAATCATACAAAAGGTATTCTTACTAAACATGTTTTTCTATAATATGTTCCAATAATTACCAAATTAATTTATTTTTCTATATTTACTTTCATCTCCATTTAAAAAAAAAGTATTTTCATTTTTCATTTTTTAGGAATATTATGAAAATCCCAAGTGACAAATGAGGGAAATTCAATACATTTATGTAGGGATATCCAAAAAAGTGTACAAGGATACGGTGAAATAAATTATGATAATTGCATCACACTAGAATGCATCCCGTGCATCGTAGCAACAAGTGCATAGAGGTATGTGATCATTCATTTATTCTTTTATGTAAATTGAATTTATTTATCATATTAAATACTAATTTTCAATTTTTATGGAACCCAATCAACACATAAGACAGGAGGACAAGGAAAAAAAAGGGTTTATCTCAAAGTTTATGAGTACTTACATTTTTCGACATTACTAAAGTTTTTATATTTTTTTTTATATTTATATTTAATTAATTAATTTGCATGTGGATGCATTCTAATAGGTTCTAGAATACAAAGAATATACAAAAAAACAATCAATCAACATTGGGTTAACTAAGTGTTGTGACTACATGTTGAATTTTCAAGGTTTAATTGAACAATTTGTTAGACGCATGTTGCTTAACTCCCCTTCTTTTATAATTAATGGAACAATAAGAAACCTTTATATTAATTATATTGTCTATTCTTTGTGATGACTTATTAAACATGAATGAAAAAAACTATGGAGATGAGCCAAGGTCATATCTTTTCTTAAATGGCATGAGGCAAAGCTTTGAAAACATGTGTATGGTTTATGAATCAGGTTGTTATGGTATGCTACTTTTATTTACACAATCATGTATATTCTACAATATTATAAATGTATAAATGTAGATTTACTTATATTGATTCCTAGAAAAAAAATTGACATTCAATGAGGATAATTTTTTGGATGAAGGCCCTGGTATATGGATCTTGTTTCCACTAAGGGGGATTTTCTCCTTGAAAGTATATTTTCCTTGAAGATATTCTAAACTACTATGTATAAAATGGAAATAGCTAATCTAACTCTATTCTAAAGCTACACTATCCTAACTGGGAGATAAAAATAGTTCATAATATTTCAATTAGAAGCAAGAACAATAACATATATTGAACATGAGATACAAATATGCTACCAAGCTACATAAATGGTTCATTTCCTCATACAGTTAAAGAAAATACACAACATCCCTAACATGTATACCCACCCTAAACATGAAGGATTAATAGATATTGAATATAAGATGAGTTAAGTAATTAACTAGGAAAATAGTTACCAAGAAACAAAGAGACTTGACTCAGCAAATAGTTACCAAGAAACAAGGACAGTGACAAATAGTTACCAAGAAACAAGGACAATTGTAATGGCTGAATTAATTTAAACAACCATTGAATTACAACACTACAGTAAAATTTAAAAGTTACTTCATTAACACATTCGCAATCAAATTCATCATAATAATAAAATTTAATAACAATTTTTTATACAAAATAATGCATATTTCTTGGTAAATACCTGAACCTGATGCTATCAACCTGTGTTTGCCCGCCGCTTGCTTCCTTCCCGCTTCTGGAAAACACTACCCAAAACCGACTTCCATGCCGACTAGGTATCTCCCTAGCCCCAGGATATCAACGGATATCATGGCCCTCCGTGCCCAAAACCCCCAGCAACCCCCGGTGCACTGTGTCAATTCCACTCAAAATTTCACTCTGCCAATCCCCAGCTCTCCAAAATTCATCCCCAACTCCCATAGAATAATCTCCCCTCCAACTCCTTCCCTTCCTTATCCCTCCTTCACCGACTCCCCCCGCATTTACCCCCTCACCTAACTCCTTTATTACCTCCTTATCCTCCCGCCGTTAATACCCCTTATCCCTCCTTTATTATTGTATCCTCATGTATTTAATATGTTATCCCTTGTGGGATACATAACTTAATTTATCAATAAAGTTTATTATCCTCCTTTTTATTTCTTTACCTTATTTATTAATGAATTAATTAATACTTAATTTAATCATTGACACTCATCAATAACTAATTAATAATAATTAATTAGTTAATGTTATTTTAAGAAATAAATATAGTTTAGCTAATCTTTTAGGATTATATTATTAAATTAATTATAATTAATAATCAAGGGTCATTACATACACCCACCCTTCAGGAAACTTCATCCCGAGGTTAAGGTATCTTATGGTACAAAGGACAAGAAACATGGTTCACATATTCATAACAAGTAACCGACATTATTAGTAAGTAAGTCAAGAAAACTCATACATACTAGTGTATATGTACAAGAATTGCATGTGTAGTACATACAATTCTCGTGCATGTACTAATAATCAAACTGTCATCGTTTAGTAATTTATGTATGCATCCAAT
>SNQJ01S0048648.1:18171-42985 GCA_010110895.2 Picea sitchensis
CGTTCGGGAAAACATCTTGAAATTCTGACAATACCGGATACTGATCCAATGAGGGTCCCTTCCTTTCATTCACTGCTTCCACTACATAAAGTCGACACCCTTGCCTCAAGCATCGTTTAACCTTCATACTTGATATAAAGCGTAACGACACTTTTCTCTGTACACCCTGGATCTCTATTGGTCTTCCTTCATCATCAACACAAAACACCTTCTTTGCGAAACAATCTACCAAAGCTCGATGAGTTGCTAACCAATCCATTCCAATGATTAGGTCATACGCCCCAAGAGAAGTGACGTATACCTTTAACCCGGTAGTACACACTCCTAGGTCTACTATACAATTATCGACACTAGGTCCTATTGCTTTTTTTTCCCCCGAAGCCATCTCGACTTGTTTAAAGTCATCGTGCTCGTAGGCTGCCAACCCACTCTTTTCTAATGCAGATGGTGAAATGAAACTATCTATCACACCAAAATCAAACAAAATCTTAACATTGATATGATTTAGCGTACCTGATGACTCCACCACCGTGGATTGATGTTCGTCCTGGCAGTTATTAACTGCTACGTAAATACGGTGGCTGCAGCTTTCTCTCCGCATTGGCGCCTTTCCTTCTCTATGCACGAACCCTGATTGTAACTCTGGGCAATCACGCCAGTAATGGGGTCCCCCGCACCCCCAACAAGTAACAACAGATTGAACCTGTGCATTGTTATGTCTGTCTTTGAAATGAGTTCCTTCCCCTGGAACCCCTGCCCCTACTCGTTGTTCCCTAAGATGATCGTGGTCTTGTTTGCACCGTTGGCGATGATCGAGATGCTGCACTTGCTTCCATTGAAATCCCTGCAGCTACTGTCCTTGGCGCGAATATGTTACCATATGGCGGTGGCCTTGAGCCCCCTCCCCTAGGAAATGTCCTCGGGGCCTTTCCTACGAACCCTGGGCGATGTGGAAATGTCGATCTTGCACCCCCAGTCAAGTCCATATGTTCTTCCACGTAACGCACATTTTCCACCGCTTCTGCTACTGAAAACGGTTTCCACATCTGTACCATAGCTCTTATCCTAGGGTTCAATCCATAGACAAAGCGCTCTGCCTATCGTTGGTTGTTATCCATATACAACACATATTTGACTAGTTCCATAAACCTGATCTCATATTCTTCTATAGTTTTGTTTCCCTGTATTAAGGAATGGAATTCCCCAACTTGTTGTTCCTCGTAGTACGTCGGTAGATATTTCCTCCTGAAACTCTCCTCGAAAAGTTCCCAAGATACTGTGTCTGGGGTAAGGTGCAGTTGTCATTCCAGGTTACCCCACCAGTTCAGGGCGTTGTCCCTTAACTGAAAAATTATGATCTTCGCCTTTGAGTTGGACGCATAATACCTTAAGTCAAAACACATGGTCATGCCTTCCAACCATGCTTCCATGCATTCACTGGTGCGACCTCCGACAAACTCTGGAAGTTTGATCTTCTGCAACTCTTGCATGATGTTTTCTAGTGGAGGTCCTCCGCCTGAATCCCTTGACGCTTCTGGATTACCCGTTCCAGACGGTGGGGGTTCCACTTCAGTCCCTGCCGGTTGTCGCCCCTTTAAAGTCTCGTTGATGGTTTCCAATGAGCGTAGTATGAGGGCTAGTTCGGGTGATGGTGGTGATGGCGCTAGTGGTGTTGGCAGTGCTTGCATCGATGTTCCCCTACCTCGACTTCCTCGAGTCCTGACCATCCTGTATGCTTTGACCTGCATCCACCAAAGTTGTCAGGGTGAGTTCCAGGATGTTTCAAATTAGTGCTACTCAAACTAGAAACAGGATTAGGCATAAGTTTTATTTACTTGCATGTAAACATACGTTACTCCATTAGGGGATTGGCTAGGTTAGGGTTAGGTTTAAGCATCTAAGTTTCGTTTCTTCGCCCCTACGAAAATAACTATTGGTTCCTTTTCCCTGTAGCTACACTAACTTTGCGCCTTACTCGCCACTTCCTAGGCTTACTCTCCTAGTGCATATGTCGCCTCCTTCCCGCTTGTCCTAGTCTGAGCCCTTTTAATTTACGCTTACAACTTGATTAAAAATGACTCCCGACCTTATGTTTATTAATTTACGCCGATATGCGTACACCCGCGCTATGTACCTTTCGATGTTAGTGTTCTTCTTAAGACGTCGCGTTGAGCACATGCGTCCCTTTGTGGGCTCCTCCATTCATGTCTTTGGCGCTTGATAGCTTGGCATGTGACCTGTATGGCTCTAAAAGACGCTTGATAGCTTGGCATGTGGTCTTGGGTATGACAATTAAAATATTTAAATGTGAAATTATTTGTAAAAGAAACAACACATGGCGCATTGGTAGGGAGGATTTTGTAAAGACTTTCACGGTGGAAGGAGGTCCGGGGTTCGATCCCCACGGACTCCATAAAATTTTTCTTAGCCCTATATTACTCAAACTTAACTAATATTTTAATTAACTCTTAATAAAATTAATAAAGTTAATTAGTTTAATAGTTTGTTTATTTTTACTTAATTTATTAATTAAACTTTGTTAATTTCCTAAATTTATAATTTATTAGTTTATTAATATTTATTTCCATATATTATTTATTTATTATATTTTTTTTTGAAATTTATATTGTAAATAAAGAGAAATAAATACTATTATTTGCTAAATAATTAAAATAAACTGGACTTACCCAGCTACGTGCATTTTGCATGTGCTCCACGTGTTAGTCCCACTTATTTCTGAAAATAATAATAAAAAATGACCTTTTAACCCTAACTTTACCATTCCTCTTTCATTTGTTGTGGCTGTGCGAGGAGGCGTGAGGGAGCATGGCCGCCATGGTTAACCCTCTCCTCCACACTACCTGCAACGGGTGGGTGAATCTACAGGCTTCTACATCAAGTGAATTTGGAGAGGAACTGTAATTGTTATTATTTAAGTTTGCTTTCATAGCTACAATTTTCCTTTCATAACAATAATTTTTAGTTTTCCCTGCGTCCTTCAATTCAAGAAAAAATAGGCAAGTATAGAGATAGAGTTGTACATATACATTTGATGTATTTTGAGTGTCAGGTTTGTGTCCACATTGTGTATAGGGCGATCTGACAACAAGGTTTATTGCGCTGTATCCTTACAAATTTGGTGATGGTTTCAGGACTCAGGCCAAACTGAGACATGGGCGGAGCAGCAGCAGCAAAACCTGTGTCAAGAATAACCATATGCACGGTGCAGGTGTAGAAGCCATATCTTTTGGTGTTCTGGAAAAATGTAAGGAGTGTATGATTTATATTTATCTATTTGAGAGGGATTGTACCATTCATTCATCTCTTTAGTAGTGTGGCCAAGTAATTTTTTTTTTTTAGAGTCTCTTACGGTTATGGTCCTCCACAAGTTGCATCTCCAAGCTGAAATTGTGCAGGCCGGTAGATTTACATGGTTTTGAAGGGTGTTTGAAAGCAGTATTCAGTGAGGTGATTTTCCGTGTCAAAACATTATACGAGAGGTTGGTTATTTATTCATCTATTTGGTAGTGTCGTTGATTAGTTTTTTTTTTAAGTGATTAAGGTTATAGTCCTCCACACAAGTTGCCTCTTCAAACTGAAAGTGTGCAGGGCGGTAGATTGACCTGGTTTTCAAGAGTTGGTATGAAAACAATATTCAACAAGTGAGATGATTTTTGGTGCGAAAACACTATCTGAGAGGTTTGTTGATTTAAGGTTCTAAAATTACAGATGTGTATCCATGTTCTCTACATTTTATAGGTGTAGGATTATATGAAACAATCCTGGGACTTGGAAACAAAAGGGTGAATTACAAGAGGATGTATTTACAGGAAGCTAATGTTAGGTATTGGGTTTGTTTTCCATGTCGAGTAATTGGTCACAACAGTTTCTGTATTATGCCCATATTAACGGGGAGATAATTTGACTTTTTAGGGTTGTAGACAAATCTGAACAAATTAATATCGCTTAGAGTTTCAGATCTATGTTTTTTTTTTTTTTGTGTTCGCTGTCAAATCCTCTTATCACCTTTAAAATCTGACTGTAGTGTTCGCTGTAGTGCCTCTTATCAGTGCCGAGGTCGCGGCCGAGGCTGGGGCTGGGTGCGTTAGTCTCTTGGGTGGAGGTCGAGGCTAGGTTGGTTCTCGTTTCTGGTACATAGCGCACACACCCATATACCTTCTTGTCTAATAATTATGTTCCTAGAGTTAAGTCGGCTAGCTAGCGCAGACCATATTATTGTTTTCAACTGTAGTACAGGCATTTGGGCTAATTTTCACTAATCGTTTCTTCCTCATTTATTTGATACAAACTAACCGGAACCTATAGTCGGCATGTTCCAACTAACTGGCATGCAGTTTACTGAACATTCTAATGAAAATACTTTTCTCCTAAGGAATAAAAGACACAGTAGGTGCTAAGGTTGTCCAAAACTTCAAAAGCTTGTCCAAACTCTCTATTAATCATCCATTTACTAATACCGGAGTCAGAGAAACAGATCTTCTTTACAAAATTCTCAAACCCCTAAACTTGTGCCATTCGGTTTGCACGATATAACGATCTCATGCTGATCAATTTTCTTTTGGCACTGTTCTATCCATGGTATGACTATATGAGTAACCTTTCCATGCGATGCACACACAATATCGGACTCTTCATGGACAATGTTACTATTCCTTTTGTGTGCCAGCAAAACCAAAATGCTGGATAACCGATCTTTAAATGCTCCATTTTTTCAATGGTCTGCTCCCTTTGGATTCATGTCAATACCTCAACGATATTCAATAAAAATAAAAACTCAATAATCTCTTGTGCTGGTTTCCAATTTCTTTGATTTGGTCTTAACTATGTGAGCAGAGGCAAAGAAACAATGTAATGCACAGAAAAATGATTCTATTGCTCACTTGCTGAATGGTTACACTGCTTTGATTTTATAGAGGGAGAGGAAACTTCTGGAGCATCACGAAACAATCTGGAGTGTCGGTGGAATGTTCTGGAGTGTTTACAAGAGGCGGTGGAAGAACATTAGTGGTGGTTGAGCGGAAGGTTCTGATTTAATGACGGTAGGTAAAAATTAATGTATTCCAACACTCCCCCTAATTTCTACTACTAATTACATTAATATTTACAATGCCCAATGCTTCTCTTAAATACTCAAATTGGTCTTGTGCTAAAGCCTTTGTAAATATGTCTACAAGTTGCTCCTTTGATCTGCAATGTTGTAGGATGAGTTCTCCATTGTTGACAAGTTCTCGAATGAAGTGATATCTTGTGTCTATATGCTTTGTCTTCTTGTGAAAAACATGATTCTTTGATAGTGCAATGGTGGACTTGTTGTCACAATAGATTGTAGTCGGTTCTTCTTGATTGTGCATTAGATCCTTCAAAATTCTTCCCATCCAGACTGCTTGACATGTTGATGATGTACCTGCTACATATTCTGCTTCTGTTGATGAGATTGTCACTATTGGTTGCTTCTTTGATGCCCATGCCACAACTCTTGTTCCAAGATGAAATGCATATCCACATGTGCTCTTTCTATCATCAATGCTTCCTGCAAAATCACTATCTGTGTATCCAACCCACTGTGGATTATTTGAAGTGGAATACAATATGCCATGATTTATAGTCCCTGCAATGTATCTTAATAACATTTTTCCTGCTTGCCAATGTGAGTTCTTTGGTATGTCCATGAATCTAGAAATCAAACTGACTCCATACATTATATCTGGCCTAGTTGCGGTGAGATACATCAAACTTCCAACTGATTTTCTGAATATAGTTGAATCAAAATCCATCTCATTTTGATCTCTACTTAGTTTGGTGCTAACTGCCACAGGTGTATCATTCTAAACCTTTTTAAAACATCTCTTGCATATTTACTTTGACACATGAAAATTCCTTTATTATTTTGTGTGACTTCAATGCCAAGAAAATAGTTCATTAACCCCAAGTCTGTCATCTCAAATTCCTTCTTCATTGCTGATTTAAAAATATCAATAGAGAGATTACTTGTATAGATCAAATCATCAACATATAGACAAACAATCAAGATCTAACTTTGTTCATTGACTTTGGCGTATAATGTAGGGTCACTAGTGCTTCTTATGAATTCATTTTTTATCATGTATGAATCTATCCTGCTATACCAAACCCTTGGTGCTTGCTTCAATCCATAAAGTGCCTTCTTTAACCTGTGGTGATTCTCCAACCATATCATGGCACGAATTTTCTTGTGATTTGTTGGGTTAATAGCAGTGAAATTCGCGCCCTGTTTTCGAGGCATGTTTTCCTTTGCAATAATAGATTCTTAATCCAACGATCTCGAGCTGTCAACCTTAGTGATCTTCTCTATCATCCCTACGCAATAAACCTTAGCAAGTTGTGGGGACTTACACTACGATCTCAAACCTTTTCTTTTCTTCTACGTATTCTGATCTAAACCCTGCTTCTTCACTAAGTGTTTTTTTTTTTCTTCTTCTCTACGTGAAGGTGACAGCCTGTAACAGTTTCCTTTTGAGGCTAAGTTAAATGAACTGTAAATGAACTGCTACACCTTCATGGAGGATATCACTACTAAATTTTAGTATTAATTATCCCAGATTTGTAATCTCGCAAGATCTCTTTCATTCAACAATCGACTTGCATGTGATCTCATTGGATTTTCCACATAGGTTTTATGTCCTTTATTTCACTTTATTCAGATATATCTTCAACAAACCCGTTCAGTCTCGATGTAACCTTTCAGATGGGTTCACAATCTTCTTTTGACTGAGTTAAAGACTTTATGTAACCTTGGATTTCGTGGCCTCTTTTCTTTGCAAACAACCATGGATTCACAATCTTCTTTTGACTGAGTTAAAGACTTTATGTAACCTTGGATTTCATGGCCTCTTTTCTTTACAAACAACCTTCCTTTAACGTATCTACTTTATGATATGTCGGTGCCTTTCCACATGCAACCTAGCATGAAAGCTCTACAATTTCTTACTGATCAAAGTTTGCAAGAAAACATTGCGGTGCCCCGGTCCCTCGTGACCCAGTGGTCCGATGGACTGACATCTTCGTCCACGTTTTTCCATGCAGCACAACTGTTCTCATGATCTTCAATAAGGGTTCCAATTCCCAAAAACAAATAAAGGAAACTGTGATTGTTGTAAATGCGCATCACAATTGTTCTTTGGAAATAAGGGTTCCAACTACCAAAATAAAATAAAGTAAACTGTGATTGTTGTAATAGCGCACCACAATTGTTCTTTGGAATGGCGTGTTTTGATACATTTCCTTTTCCAACCTTGCCACCATATTCAATGAAATATTAAAATGCTTTTCAGATGTATCAAAATATAATGAGGGCTCGAAATTATTATAGTAACTCAAACATCATTCAAAAGAGTATGGTTTACTATATATAACTTGAAAATGTCAAAAAAAACCCAAATAATTCCAAGATTATATTATATTTTGATTTTAATAAGGACACCATATTGAGTGGGATTTTCCCTCCCTTCCCTTTTCCAAATTGAATCGCATTCTGTTTCATGGAAAAAAAATATAAGTCTAACTTCGTTTTTAAAAATGATGTTTTCTTCAAAATGAAGAAACTTTTAGTTAGTTTACATTCTTTAATATTCATTCTTTTAATGTGTTGATTGAGATTTTTAAGAATAATTTTTTAAGTAAATTATTTTAGTGTGGAAAAGAATATAAAATTCCTAATATAGTACTATTTTTAATGAAATTTTAATCTCCACTCTTCAACATGCACTATTGTTAGAGGCTAAATATGACTTTTATTTGAATTATTTTAATCCATCAAAGTGATTTGTTAATTTATTTATGTATCAAAGACTAAAACTTGGAGAAACTTTCTAAACATCATGTCAATCTGATTTTTTCAAATCTAGACATGGAATCAACTTGAAAAAGTTCAAATTAATATACAAGCATTGTGGAAAAATCAGTCAAAATATCAAATGGCCCAATCATTATTTATGATGGAAAAATGTGCACCCTCATCTCATGAAAGCTAAGGAAAAATAATTGATAATAAGGAGTTCCTAAAACATAACACCAAAAAAAATCAACCATCAAATCATTTTTTTGAATCAAGCAAGACAAAATCACATGTGTTTTTTAAAATCAAAATGGGGGCCTCTTTATTTTCGTAAAAATTAAAGGGATCTATTAAGGTCTAATCAAATGGTGACACAAGGAGAAGCAATTACATCTATATAACATTACCTAAAATACTTATTCACACCAAATGTTTAAAATAAGGTCAATGACTATGAAGATATATCTCTTAGTTCTTGGGTACCACCATAGGTTTATGAACTTAAAATATATTCACACTAAAAACATACACAAGGTAACTCACATACTATCTCTTAAAGCCAATTTATGAGGTTCATCTTCTTTATCTTTCAACCCACATATAATTTATTTTAGGCATGGCCTAGGGCTTTCACATTGGATGAGTAAAAAAATTCCTATGTTTGTTCCTCATTTATCTTTAACTCGGCATTGTTTCGCTTCCCACAAGCATCCAAAGCCCTGAAAAAGGTTCCTTAGTATATTAAGTTTCATCCTAAGTCGATGCAATTTTCTCCAGATATGGCCAAAATAATAAAATGGCTCCAGAATTAGTTTTTATTTTTATTTTTTGAAATTGTGGAACAATTTTTCCTAATTGCAATCTGCACCATCGATCTCAAATTAGAAGCAATATGAACCATTGATATATGCTCAATAATAGATCGACGACCAATGTTATCCTTTCATGTTCATTACACTTTCCCCAACTATAAACCTAACCACCGACCATGATCCCAACTCCCCCATGACCTATTTGCACACAACTCCAAACTGACTGACATGGCCATCGACCGTCGGTCATCGAAAATATTAATTGGTGAATAGAACTCCCTACAACTTTGACTCACTCCCTATCATCATCCTATCAATGATCGACGATCCCCAATGATTGTCGAAAGCACTACCTCAATTCGGGTGACCCAACCATCAACCATTTGATGTGGTTATGCATGAGCATCAAAAGTGTGCCAGCCATCACAACAATGCACTAGGAGGGATTAGATCCCAAGGAGACAGAAGCACCAACCTTCTCATTTTGTTTTAAATTTGTATATTTAATGTAATTAAAGTTTGAAAGGCTCAAGGAAGGGTTGATCCATTTTATAAGTGTATGGATGAGTGTAAGTTGCCTTTAATGGTTGATAGGTAGATGAATCTAGATCTGATTTAGACTAGATGAAAACTAAATGTAATTTAATGTGAGTAGGTAGAGGAAGGCTCGAGAAGCCCATGTTTTGTAAAGAGTGTTAATGTTTATGCCATTATTATAGTTCTTTGCATTTCATAAGATAAGAGCATAATAAGAACAAGATCACTGAGAAATACACATCCACAAGAGACACAACATTTATCCTGGGAAACCCTCTACGAGAAGAAAACCCAGCAAAAACTTCCTTATCATAAATGGCTTATACAATGTTCAAGAGATAGCTCAAACCAATACAGAAAGTCCTCTCCAAGAGATGCACCACCCTTCTTCTCCTCTCTCCAACTTCTAATTGCAGCTTACCTCATAAGAGAATGGGCAAGTGAAGTGTGTGTTAGAAGTGAGGCGCTAGCCTCTTATTTATATCAATATGGCACGTGTGAAGACTCACCATCTGGCAGGGCTGACCTCTCACTCTGGGTGGGTAAACCCACCTTTTATTAATTCTGGCCCTTTCATTATAACTGTTGGGGCCGACTTATTATTATGCACATTGTAATTGTCTGATGACCAATCCGCAAAAAGGGATTTGGTCCTTATACAATTACCGACATGATTAATCCTCAATGGGGATCAATCCAATAACAATAATAATAATAATGACATGATTAATCCTCAATGGGGATTTAATCCAATAATAATAATGACAAATTAATCCACAATGGGGATTTAATCCAATAACAAAATAATAATAAGAATGCTCTTCGCAGTTACATTATTTCAACAAAGAGATCAATGTATTGAGATATAAGCATTAGAATAAGGCACTAGCACAAAACAGAATCAAAGAAGGTATAAAATCTCATGAGAAGAGAAAGAGAAAAGAGGAGAGGAGTGATAGAACTGAGACTCTGTTTGCATTCGAGTCCTGTAAACATTGTACAAAGCATTCAGATTTAACAAAAATGAAGATTTCCCTGCACATGAGTCTCTTTGTGTATTGTGTGAATGGACATGTGTTTATTGTTTGTCTTATGAATATTTACCATGCATGTATGAATTCCATGATTGTATGAATCGTTTCCTTTGCAGGAATATATAGACTTCTCTATCTATGTGAGTTTCTGAGTGTTTTCGGCTCTCAAGGATAGTGCAAGGAGTGCACATTAGAGTTGTGGAAAAACTATAAGAAGACAACACAAGGTATGCGCAAGAACTCATTTAGGAGTTCAAGAAGAGAATTCCAGGTGGGCACAACACAATAGTTCATAAGGTCAGAAGGGATAGTGCAAGGAGTGCATGAAGCCAACACTTCTATAAGTCTTAATCAAGCTTAAGAGGAAGAGGAAAAAGTGTTAGGAGAGCTCTCGAAGAACACTTTCATTGTGTCAGAAAGATCACTGGGGAGAGTGTGAGTGTGAGGAGGGAACAAGAAGTTATTTGAAGGAGAAAAGGGATGAGATCCTTTGTAGTCAGAGAACTCCAAGCTTAGGAGAGGAAGTGCAAGGCCTATTTCCAAAAGGTCCAAGTCCTTTGACTAAAACAAAATCTAAGGAGAGAAAACACAAATCAAGTGTAGAGGACTTTTACAAATCCCAAGCTCAGGAGGGAAGTACAAAGAGTACGCCCGAGTTCAAGCCATCCAAGATGAAGAGCTGAAAGAGGAGATATATTTTAATTTAAAGAAGGATGGATGAGATATGTTTGGGAGAAGACAAATCACTCTTAGTTGTCTGATAAAGGTAAGGAGAATTGAAATTAAACCTTCGCAGTCCTTCGGACTTTGCTACTTCGACAGTTTTCAAGTGTTTGTTTTGAAGGAGGCAGAAGTTTCTAAGACCCATAGTGGATCTACGTCGTGTATCACTGGGATAAGTGACATTCATCGGATTGGATATGCATAGATCTAGGCCATAGGATAAAGCCTAGGAAAGAGGAGAAAGAACTGCCATAGAAGATCATATCTCAACCGTTGGATCTGCACGTGAGTGCATGTGAGCTGTAATATCTCACAGTTCGAAAGTTCGACGATCTAGAGGATCATAGATAAAAATTTCTTTAGTGTGAAATTCCCCGAAGTATCGAAGCCATAAGTAAATCTAAGTCATTCGTTGACGCGAACATGTGGACTGTAGATCCCATCGCTTCACCCATTCAGTGTTCGATGATTCAGGGATTTGGTAGTGATCAGCAGAGAGAAGTCCCAAAGCCTAGAGTTCTAAAGTACATCAAAGTCATTGGTTGTTGGAGAAGTGTGGACCGTTGTTCCGGGATCCATCCAAGAATTTTCCATTTCGGCATTCAGGAGGATTTTGGTGTTGTGTTATAAGAGTTTATGAAGTGCAAAGCTCTAGAGCATAGAAGCATTGGAGTAGTTCTTTCTTTCGATGTTCATGTGATTTTTTTTGTTATGTAGTCATGTATTTTGAATCCCAAATCTCTAGAGCATCGAAGTCATGGATAAGTGATTGTTTGGGATTTCGTTGCTTCGGCGTTCGAGAGAATCACCGTGTATTGAGAATAGAACCTATGAATCACGTAACCCCAGAGCTCTAGATAAGCGCATTTCTAGTAAGCACTTAGTTCCATCCCTCGTTCATATGCGATTTTGGTCGAAGTTAAGGGGATAACACCTGAAATATTATTCTAAAGGGTAAAGGGGCTTAGAGAAGGAGCCTAAGGGGTTCAAATTTGTATGGACCTGAACCTAAGGAGATATTAAAGGGAATGTGAACATTAAGAGGGGATCCAACATGGATCTAATAAATGATTTATCTCCTCATAAGAAAAATCTTAGACTGGCAGGTCATGGAAACCCTAAGGAGGGGTGGGGGTTTGCATCAGGTTGTATCAGAGCCCAGATAAACTTTTTTTCTAATACCATCAAGTGGTATCATAGTAGATCTTTGTTTACAAATAAAAATAAAAGGTAGAGAATACATAGTATTGAAGCTCTTCATGAAGAACTACTTGTAGGTGAGCAACAGACAACAGACTCACCAAGAGGGCAAGGAAAGGAGAAAATGGATACCGAATGCAATAGACAAGATCAAAGTGGAGACCGCAAGTAGGTGAGAAAAGAGGAGATGGATAAAGATCTTAGGGAGACTAGAGAGAAGCTCGACAAGTTGATTTTGAATATGCATCAAGGAGAGCAAGGAATCTGGAGGTTTGAGTGGCCCATGAAGAAGAAGGTGGGATGGCCTATCCAACAGTTGATTTCTAGGAAGCAGAAGCGGATGCTAAGGAGGTGGTTGAGGAAATTTGAAAAACTGAGGAACCCAGAGGAGAATATGGTTCACATTTGTGAACCAAAATATGGAGAAATCCTCAGTGAGGAGGAAGGGAGATCAACTGAAAATATCACAGATTTCCTAGAGGGAAATGAGTAGAGATCAATTGAATATCTTGAAGAATTCTAGGAGGGAAGAGAGGAAAAATCAATTTGTCATGTGGGAAAGGATGAAATGAGACTGTGTGAGATTCTTAGGAACTCAGAGGAGAGTTCAGATAAAAACTGAGTGTTGACATAAGAGAAGGAGGAATAGGCAGGAGAGAAGGCTCATCAACATGAAGATTCATGTGGAGTTGCATACCAAATGAATGAAGATGATGAGAATTTGAATACTTCAACTCTCAAGGAGGAATCTCAGAGGTACATTATGATCACTAGGGGAATCAACATATTCCTTCTAAGAAGCCAAGAAAATGCCAGTGCATCTGTTGCACATGAGGAGGTGATACAAGAGGCATCCAAAGAAGAGGCCATTGGGATAAATGTTTTTAAAACTAAAAGTTTATGTGAAAGTGAAGGCGCAAGAGAAGAAACATAGCTAATAGAGACTGTCATGGAAGAGGAGAAGGAGAATATATTGAAATATTCCCAAGATTAGAGAGAAGAAGAGAATTCGTATGCAATTCTCGCTCAATGGGAGGAAGAGTTTAAGATGTTGGAGGATTGGTTGAACAATCCATAATCAGAGGAAGATTGTCGAAGGAAGACAATCATGTAGAGTGGAGAATAATCCTAGCATGAGGAGAAATTAGATTAAATTGAACTTATGCCACCCCAAGGAGGTGACAGAGAGACAAAGAAACTGACAGAAAGAAAGTTGTTAGAGGAGAGATGAGAAATAAATGAATAATATTTCTGCAAATTTGGAGTCTACAATGGAGTGGAAATCCAATTCCATGGGAGATGAAGTTAGCATGGGAGATCAGGATGATATTCCCTTTAATATTTGGGAATAATTGGAATCCCTGGGAGAAGGAGAAATAAGCTAGAGGAGGCTCATCCAACAAGTCAAGTTAGAAATTGAGGAAGAAGAGGAGATGCAACAACAAAGCAGACTCAAGGATAGGATCCATCCCATGGATAAGATGGACAAGGAGATTGAAGAGATAAGGAGGTTCACATTGAAGTCAGCAGAGGAGACAATCAACAACATGTGGAAGCTAACAAGAAGAGATTACAACAGAAAGATGAATAGGGCACTGCAGCATAAAGTCTAGAAACTCGGAGAAAAGCTTGCAGCAAGAACAAGACAACATCAACAACCACATGAAAAAGGAGCAAGTGGATAGCTCCAGAATGGAGTTTCAGACCCTGGAGGATCTCAAAAACAAAAACAAAGGAGCCATGAGCAAGAGCTCATGTTTTTTGTCAAAAGAGGTGTATGATGCAGGAGCATTAATAGTGCATTAGCAGCCAGCGTAACAATGCACTAGGAGGGATCATATCCCAAGGAGAGAAGATCTCCAGCCTTCCCATTTTTTTTTAAATTTGTAAATTTAATGTAATTAAAGTTTGGAAGGATCAAGGAATGGTTGAGCCATTGTATATGTGTAAGGCTCAATGTAAGTCACCTTTAATGGATGATAGGTAGATGAATCTAGATCTGATTCATACTAGATGTAAATTAAATGTAACTTAATGTGAGTAGGTGGAGGAAGGCTCAAAAAACCACTCTTTTGTAAATAGATCAATGTATTGAGATACATGCATTAAAATAAGTAATTACCATAGAAGAGCATCAAAGAAGGTATATAATCGCATGAGAAGAGCAAGAGAAGAGAGAAGAGAAGTGAAAAAATTGAGACTCTCTTTACAGTCCAATCTTGTAAACATGGTACAAAGCATTTAGATTTAATAAAAAGGAATATTTCCCTCAATATGAGTCTCTATGTGTGTATTTTTTGAATGAACATGTGTTTATTGTTTGTCTTATGAATCTTTAGTGTGCATTTATGAATTCCATGAATGTATGAATCGTTCCCTTTTGCATGAATAGATGGAATTCTCTATCTGTGTGAGTTTCTGAGTGTTTTGAGCCCTCAAGGCTAGTGCAAGGAGTGCATGTTAGAGTTATGGAAAAACTCTAAAAATCTAGTGCAAGGTGTGCGCAAGAACTCATTCAGGAGTTCAGGAAGAGCATGTCAGGTGGGAACACTAGAAGATGTCATAAAATCAGAAGGGATAGTGTAAGGAGTGCATGAAACCAACACTTTGTCAAGTGTTGATAAAGATCAAGAGGAAGAACATAGAGTGTCAGGAGGGTGTTACAAGAACACTCTAACTATGTTCGAAACATCAGGAGGAAGAGCACAAAGTACCAAGAGGGTGCTCGAAGAACACTTTGACTATGTTCGAAAGATCAGGAGGAAGAGAGTGAGTTCCACGAGGGAAAAAGAATTTATTGGAAGGAGAAAATGGTCGATACCCTTTGTACTCAGAGAACTCCAACCTTGGAAGAAATAACACAAGTGTGTTCAATAAGACATCCCAAGTTCCACACTATGGAGAAGCACAAGGTGTGTGCATAAGACTTATTTAAGTCTCAAGCTCAGAGGCGAGGAAGCGCAAGGAATGTTTCCAAAAGGCCCGACTCCTTTGAATAGAAAAATATATGAGGAGAGAAAGAGAAAATCAAACGCAGGTGACTTTTATAAGTTCCAAGCTCAAGAGGGAAGTGCAAGGGGTGTGCCCAAGTTCAAACCATCCAAGCGGAAGAGATGAAAGAGGAGAAATATTTCCATTTAAAGAGGGATGAATGAGATCTGTTCGGGAGAAGACAAATCCCTCTCAATTATTGGATCAAGGTAAGGTGCACGTAATTTAAACCCTCAAACTCCTTCAGACTTCACTGCTTCAATAGTTTTCAAGAATTTGTGTGAAGGAGGAAAAAGTTTTGAAGCCCTAGACTGGATCTACGTCATGGATAAATGGGAGAAGTGAAAACCATTGGATTGGTTGTGCATAGATCTGGGTTGTAGGATCAAGCCTAGGAAAGAGGAGAAATCATTTTTAGAGAAGATCAGATCTTAGTTGCTGGATTTGCATGCAAGATAACTTGAGTTGTATTATCTCACAATTCGGAAGTTCGATGATCTGGAGGATCTCTGGTAAAAATTTCTTTAGTGTGAAATTCCCCGAAGTCTCGAAGCTCGGAGTAAATCCAGGTCGTCTTTTGATTGGGACACTAGACCATAGATCCAATTCCTTTTCCCATTCAATGTTAGACGATTCGATTTTTTGGTGGTGATCATCAGCGAGAAGTCTTGAATCCTAGAGTTCTGAAGTAGATCATAGTCATTGGTTGTTGGAGAAGTGTGGAATGTTTATTCGGGAGCCCTCTAGGAATTTTCCAATTCGATGTTAAGGAGGATTGCGGTGTTGTCTTGTAAGAGTTTCCAGAGCACGAAGCTCCATAGCCAGAAAGCATTGGAGTAGTTCATCGGTTTGAATTTTGGGTGATTTATGTTGTTGTGTGGTCAGGTCTTCTGCAACTTAAAGCCCCGGAGCGCCAGAGTCATGGATAAGTGCATGTTCAAGAATTTGTCACTTCAATGTCTGGGAGAATCAACATGTATTGAGAGTAGATCTTCCAAAGCCTGGATTAGCGAAGGGTTGGAGCCCTGAAGCTCTGAATAAGTTAATTTCTAGTAAGAACTTGATTCCATCCATCATTCACATGAGATTTTGGCCAAAGTTAAGTGGATAGCGCCCAAAATCGGATTTTAAAGGATAAATGGGCTTAGAGAAGGATCTCGTGGGGTTCGGATTTGTATGCAGTTGTGCCTAACAAGATATTAAAGGGCTCGTGAACATTAATATGGGATCCAGTATGGATCCAAGAGTTGATTTATCTCCTCAGAAGAACGATCCTAGACCAGGAGGTTGCGTGAACCCCAAGGAGGGGTGGGCATTTGCATCACGTGGAAACTATGTTAATGTGGCATGACATGTGGATGCTGACATGGCATGCAACATCATCTTGAGTCATCAAAAAAGTTTATTTGGCATGACACGTGGATAATGATGTGGCATGACACATGGATGTCGACATGGAAGGAAACATTGTCACTTTATTTTCCTTCATAGGCCATCATTAATTTCTCTTGAAAGAATATGAAATTCGCACTAAATCTACTCATGCTCGATCATCGACAATAAAAGACCAGAAAATTTCATTGTCCAAATGAAAGTTTCTCACAAATTCATCAATCCCCAATCCATCGACCATTCACTATTAGATATTTCCTTTGGCTGAATGAGAAATTCTCCCAAATTCACTGATCCCTGATCCTTCAAACATCAATGAGATCAAATTTCATTTGGATAAACTTCAACACTTATCCAAACTCATCAATCCCCGATCCATCGACCATCGACAATCTCATATTTCATTTGGACAAACTTTAACACTTCGCCAAACTGATCAATCATTGATCCATTAGCAATTGACGATCTCAGATGTCATTTGGTCGAACTTCAACACTTTGCCAAACTCACCGATCCCTGATATGGAGCATCGGCCATGAACAATCTCAAATATAATTTGTTATAACTTTAACACTTCTCGAAACTCATCAGTCCCAAATTCATTGACCATAAGCAATCTCAGATGGTGATTTTCCAACATTTCGACAATTTCAGCAAAAAACAAGTTGAATTTGGGTTGTTAATCTTCTAGGAAAGATTATTTTGATCGTTTTTTTTCTCCAACTTCTCAAATTACTGAAAATTAATGCATACCATTGATATTCCTCATTTTCCAAACCACCGAAATGGACCTCAGTCATTGATATGGTACTTTTCAAAACCTCGACACTTAATCAAATTTTTAAAAAATTTCAAGGATGAATCTGGTCATTGATCTCAAGTTCGAACACAATCTTGACCATAGATTCATCAAACTCTTCATAGCATTACAATGACCACTAAAATATGAATTTTTGATCTTGCATGTTGAATCTAACTTTGAAAATCTGTAGATTGACTACATTAAACTTCTAAACCAATCTTAATTCATTAAAACTAATATCTACTCACAAATTTAGGAATTTTCTCTAAAGTTTTTCACTGTCTTTCCCCAAATTCGTACAAACCGACTCGGTGACAACAAATCTACCCAAATTTTACATGTTTTGTCCCATATGAGTCCAATGTTTCAACCAAAAGATCTGATACCACTTTGTAACATACCCAACCACCAAGCTGGGTGACACTACCTCAAAATGCTCTCTAAGAACAATATGAAGCTAACATTTAACATACACTATACAATAAATACCAAAGCTAGCAGTTTAGATATTGATCTGAAACATACCCATGTTGTTCATATATTGTCATTCATGTCAAATATGTAGTGTACATAGTGCATATACAATATGGCGCACAAGATAGTATGGAACGCAATACATTTTGGGGCAAATGTAGTGGAAGTATGTGGAAGGTAAATGGAAATGCAGAGAAAGAATGGAAGGCACATAGATGACCATATGAATGTATGAAGTGAAATTGAATAAAATAGAGTTGAATAACCCTTGCAAGTGTTGATAAACAATTACACTTGAATATAGATGAAGTCAGTGCAATAGAGTGGACTGCGATATAATTTGTGGAAGTTGCATAAATGAAATTTTGGAGGGTGATTTGATAAAGTGTGACAAATTTCATAGTGGAGTGTGACAATATGAATTTCGTGTGATGGGAGACAAAGTTGAATGAGAGATAACGAGTGGGAATTTTAAAGTGAAGACAACGAGTCACGAGGGGACGCTAACAATTTTATGGGAAACTGGGTGAACGTTCTATAGGGAAAATTTGACAATATGAAGACTTTTGACTTGAGTCTTGTGCTCCCATTTTATCTAAAGATTGAGTAATCCATAATGTTAAATGTTGCGCCAATTTTGAGGAGATGAGTTGGATCTTATTCATTGAAATATTTTTTTTGTTTCATTTAGTCAAAGAATGTCCAGTCATAATTGAGAAAAATAATTATTATGAATTGAGACAGAAGTGTGTCCACAATGTAACCATAATGTGTCCACATACTTTATTTAGATAGAAGTGTAACTAACATGACTTTCGTTTGGTCAAGATTTGTCCACAATGTAACTATCATGCATCTGCATACTTTATTTAGACAAAAGTATAACTCATAGGACTTTTATTTGGACAAAATATGTCCACAATGTAACTATTATGCATCCACATACAGGAAGGGGAACTCGAGAGAAAATATTTTAAATATGAGATTCACTCTGTTCGATTGAAGTGAGTATGAAAATAGAAGAAAAATGACTTGTAACTGTTCAATGAAACTGAACTAGAAACATATCAGACTAATATTTGAAGAGAAAGGTATAGTTTTGTAAGAATTATTTTAAAAACTAAAATATGAGTGGTAGAGTGGTGTTAGGGTGAGTTGAAGCTCACTCGGGATTGATTTCCTCATTACATGCAACAAGTTGGTTCCTGAAAAGATTGGTTTCAGGTCATTATCTGTGATAGGTTGGTGCCTGAGAGAATTGATGTCCATATTTATGAAAGGCGGGTTCCTGTCAAGCTGAGTAATAGTAAATTGTAAGTTGGTTCTTGTAGAAGAACATAAAGAAAGATGTCATGTGGTTTTCTCCTGCATTGGGTTTCCAGATAAAAATTTTGGTGTAATGTGTTTTATGTGTTGTGCTTTGTGTTATGCATGTATTGTTGATTAAGTTATCACTTCTAAGTAACATTAATTTATTTAAAGGAATGAAAATTGATAAAACGGATGCAATATTGATTCACCCCCCGCTCCCCTTCAGTATTTTTGTAAGTTATAAAAATTACCATCAGATCATAGGTTCCTTTAGTAATAACCTAATAGTTGAAATGACTATCACAAAAAAAATATCACAATTATAGATTCATTTTCTTCTTCAGCCAAGCCTCCTCTATTCAATGGGACAATTTTTGCATTTTGAAAAATCAAAGGGAAGACCTCCTTGATGTCTCTTGGTATGGAACTCTAGAAAATTGTGCTAGATGTTTATAAAATCCCAACTACTCTTCCAACTATTGGGTATGTTTTATATTCTTTGCACAAGTAGTAGTGTCTACATTGCGTTGGGAGTGCAGGGGGGTTTGAGGCAGGGTGCAAGGGGTGACAACACCCTTGAGAATTTTTTTTTTTGCTTCAAGAAATGTGTCACATTTTTGCCTCGTTTTTTGTGTTTCCTCAATTTCCATGTCCATTACTGGGAGGTTTTTAGGCACATGGTTTTTGTCGATTTTTTTCTATTTCCGTTTAAGGAATTGGGTTTGTTGACTAATCAAAGTTATTGGGTTAGGTTTTTGGCTGCCACTAGATCCTATATGTTTATTGTATTGTAAACAATGTATAATAATGAATGGATATACAATATGTTGGCTTCCCCGGTTTGGGTTTACAAGGGAAAAATCTCGATGTAATGTTTGTATTTTCCATTTTATCTTTTTTGTTCTTTTACTAAAAATATGTTTACAATAAATATTGTACTAGGTTAAAATATCCATTTGGTATCAAAGCTTTGTTGGATTTAGGGGGATGCCTTTGTGGTTAAGGTTTTGGCTGAGGACTGTAATAATCCTTATTATAGTGGGAGATATGTGGTATTGATTTTTTAGGTCTAAAGAATTGGCAAGAAATTCCAAAATGGAGATCGAGAAGTTTAATGAGAAACATTTTGAGCTTTGGAAGATCAAGATGGAAGATCTCTTGGTGGGCAGAGATTAGTAGATCATGGTAGATCCAGGTACTCCACCTACAGGAACTTTACTAGATGACTAGGAAAACTTGGATCAGAAGGAAAAGAGAACAATCCATCTGTGTCTCTCAGATTCAGTATTACTGAATGTGTCACATGAAGCTACAACTAAGGATTTATGGGATAAGTTGGGGAAGTTGTATGAGTCTAAGTCCCTAGTAAATAAACTAATCGTGAAAAATAATATGTATAACCTAAGGATGAGAGATGGAGACTCAGTGGAGGAACATTTGAATGCCTTCAATACTATAGTAAGTTAGTTAGTATCCGTTGAGATTAAAATTTCAGATGAAGGTAAGTGTATCATTTTATTGTGTTCTTTTCCAAACTCGTGGGACAGTCTCTTTGTGTCTATAGGTAGTAATACAACTTACATGAAGTTTGATGAAGTGGTCTCATCCATTTTGTTGGAGGAGATGAGATAAAATAATATGGAAGGATAGAGCAGAGATGCATTATTTGCAAGAGGATGCTCCCAGGAAAGAAAGAGATCTAAGTTCTCAAGTGGGAGATCTGTGTTTAAGGGTATATCCAAATCTCTTGGAAATTTTGTAAAGGTATGTTGGATATGTGGAAAATAATGGAACTACAAGAAGCAATGTAGATCCAAAGTTGAGAAAAAGAATGGATATGAAGAATCTCATTATACAGAAGAAAATACGTCCAAGGAAGAAGGAGGGGATGTGTACTTTGATTCTTCAAGCACACATGCATATAATAAGGCATGCTTGGTTGAATCAGGTGCATCCTTTCATATGACTCCCCATGGGGAGTGGTTTTGTGAATATGAAGGTTATGATGGAGGTAATGTTTTCCTAGGTGATGACTCGACGAAAATAATCATAGGTCGAGGAAAATTCAAGTTGAGTCTTATAGATGGAAGGGTTAGAAAACTACCTTGTGTTCTATACATCCCAGTATTGGCCAAAAACTTGATTTTTTTAAGAAAAATGGATGATGCAAGGGTAAAAAAAATATTTGAAAAGGAAACCTACATGATGGTTTGAGGATAAATGGTGTTGTTGAAGGGGGTTTGGTTTGGAATTCTGTATAAGATGAAAAGAAACACTATTAGTGATGGGTGTAGTAATTCCATTTTTCTTGATATTGGAATTGAAGAAGAAAGAACTCCTACAATATCTCCGGAAAAGGTTATGATATGGCATCAAAGACTGGGGCATATCGAAGAGAAGGGTCTTCTACTACTACATAATAAAGGTATGGTTGAAGTTATGTAGGGTCTTCTACTACATAATAATAAAGGTATGGTTGAAGTTATGTATAAATTCTCTCTTTATTTTGATTTTTGTGAACATTGTGTATATGGTAAGAAGAATCGCGTAAGATTCCCCTCTGGTGCAACGAGGGTAGAAGGAATTTTGCAGCTAGTTCACAATGATGTTTTTGGACCTGTGTCGGTCCCATCATTGGAAAAATATGTGTACTATGTCTCATTTATAGATGAATTCTCGATGAATACTTGGATATATTTCCTTGGGAAGAAATCTAAAGTCTTTAATAGGTTAACGAGTTTAAGGCTCTTGTTGAGAATCAAATAGAGAAAATAATTAAGGTGTTGAGGATAGATAATGGAGGAGAGTTCTGAGGGAATGAATTTGAAGAATTATTTAAGTGTGGTATATAAAGGAAGAAGACTAATCCATATACACTTCAACATAATGGAGTTGCAGAAAGGATGAAGAGGATGTTGATGGAAAAATCAAGGTGCATGCTCAGGGGTTTTGGGTTAGGAAAGAATTATGGGTAGAGACAGTGGGTCTTACATGTTACCTAGTCAACATATCACCCTCATTAGTGCTAGATGACAATACTCCATAAGAGGTATGGAATGGTAAGAAATCTTCTCTCACACATCTCAAGGTATTTTTTTGTGAGGAATATGTTCATGTTCCAAAGGAAAACATGAGTAAGCTAGAGAAGAAGGCTGAAAAGTGTATCTTTATTGGGTATAAATATGGTCTCAAAGGTTATAATATTTGGAACCCAAAAACTAAGAAGGTAGTGTATATCCAAGATGTGGTATTTAGAGAAATGAAGAATGTTGTTAAAATAGAAGTCCTACCAAGTGAGGAAGAATGAGAGAAAAAAGAGTTTGATTTAAAGGATGATGAATCTGACTCTATAGAAGAACATGAATAAGAAGAAGAAGATCCTCATATTCCAGTATCGAGGAGATCGGTTCGAGAAATAAGGCTACTAGAAAGGTATACTCCATCTGATTTCCGTTCAAATTTTTCTTTGTCTATTATTGATGATGATCCTAGAACTGTTAGTGAGGATAGGATGGAAAGCTATGGAAAAAGGCCATGGCTGAAGAAATGGAAGGCTTGGGTAATAATGAGGCTTGGGATCTAGTGGAGCTGCAGAATGGAATAAATCTCATTGGAAGCAAATGGGTATTTAAAAGGAAGATGAATGGAAAAGGAAAAGTGGAGAAATACATAGCTCAGTTAGTAGAAAAGGGTTATTCCCAAGTTGAGGGACTTGATTTTGGTGAGATTTTTTCTCCTCTTGCCAAGTTAACTTCTATAATATTTTTTTTATTTGTTGCTATTGCATTTGATTTTGAAGTAGAACAGATGGATGTGAAGAAAACATTCCTACATGGGGATCTAGAAGAAGAAATGTATATGAAGTAGCTAGAAGGATTTGTTGTGAAGGGAAATAAGGAGTTGGTATGCAATATGTAAAATTCCCTACATGGCTTAAAAAAATCACCAAGGATGTGGTATAAAAAATTTGATACTTATATGTTGGGACTTGGCTTCACAAGAAGAAAAGACGATCATTGTGTGTATTTTAAATTAATTGGTGATGATTTGAATTATTTGCTCTTGTATGTGGATGACATGTTGCTGATAGGAAACAACAAGGCGATTATCCATTATGTGAAAACTCAGTTGTCCTCTAAATTTGACATGAAGGATCTTCGTGCTTCAAATTTCATTTTGGGAATGGAAATTAAAATAGATAAGAAAAAGAGGAAACTATGGTTAAATTAGAGAAAATATGTTGTGACAATATTGTACAGGTTTAATATGTAAGAATGTAAATAGGTCAATGTCCCTATTCATGTTGGCATAAATTTATATGTGGATCAATGTCTCAATACACAGAAAGAGGAGGAAGACATGTCTTGTGTTCCATATGTGAGTGCAGTTGGAAGTTTTATGTATGAAATGGTATGTACTAGACCATACATCACACATGAAGTGGGATTTTTCAAAAAGTATATGTCAAAAACAAGGAAGGATCATCAGACAACAGTAAAAAGGGTTTTTAATGTATTTGATTGGCACTTCTCGCTATCGATTTTTCTCCCAAGGAAGAATAGGATTGGACAAAGTGTTGGACATACATGTCTTTTTGTATGCAAACTAGATTGGAGATCTTGATCGTAGGAGATATACAAGAAGGTATGTGTTTAACTTGCTTGGAGGAGAAATCAGTTGGATAAGAAAAACACATGTTGTAGTGGCACTTTCAACTACATAAATTGAATACATTGTAGCCACTCATGCAAGTAAGGAATAAGTATGGTTAGAAAGATTGTGTTCGAGGATTGAGTTGGTACAACAACCTGTAAGGATAGATTGTGATAGTCAGAGTGCAATTTTTCTGGCAAAGAACCCGACTTATAATTCAAAGAAAAAACATTTTGATATTCAATATCACTTTGTGAGAGACATGGTTGAAGAAAAGAAAGTGTTGTTGATGAAGGTGGACACTTTGAAGAATGTTGCATATTCATTAACAAAATATGTGAGCACTGAGAAGTTCTCTTTGTGTAGAGGATCCATGGGCATTATTTCCTTGGGTTGTTGACTATGTAACCCTGTAAACCCTTGTATGCAAAAAAAAAAACAAGTGGGAGAATGTTGGGTATGTGTTATATTCTTTGCTTGAGTAGTAGTGTCTACCTAGCATTAGGTGCATAGGGGGGTTTGAGGGGGCACTATTAGGCCCCCCTTCAAGGACTGCAGGGGGGCAACAACACCCTCGATAAAAAAAAATCCTCGTAAAACATGTCCCATTTTCCCTCTTTTTTTGTGTTTCCTCGATTTTTGTGTCCATTGTTTGGCAGTTTTTTGACACATGGTTATTTTTGATGGTTTTATATTTCTCGTTTACGGAATTAGGGTTTTTGACTAACCAAGGTAATTTTGTTAGGGTTTTGGATGACGTTGGCTCCTATATGTATATTGTATTGTAAATTCATTTCCTCCAATATATGCCCCACGCCCACCCTCATATATATGAGGGGTGGGGGTGGGGCATATATATGAGGGTGGGGGTGCGGCGTATATTGGAGGAAATTCATATTCATATATATGAGGGTGTGGGTGGGGCATATATTGAAGAAAATTCATATTCATTTCCTCCAATATATGCCCCACCCCCAACCTCATATATGCATTTCCTCCAATATATTTCCCACCCCCACCCTCATATATATGAATATGAGGAAATGCATAT
>SNQJ01S0048649.1:10241-47566 GCA_010110895.2 Picea sitchensis
AATGAATGTTTTTACTCTTTCTGTCATGCAATTGCTTTTATGCTATGTATGAATGATTTCTTGTTGAATGTTTGAAATCTGAGAGGAAAGAGGAGAGGAATGAATTTCAATTGTTTCTCTATCTGAGCAATATTTCTTGCAAGGAGTGCAGCTGAATTGTCCGCAAGGAGTGCGTCGACAAGGTGTTCAGAGGGTTGTCTCTAAAAGCTCAGGAGAGAAAGATTTTGTTCTCATTTCCACAAAAGTAAAGTTGGGAACAGAATCCGTGAAAGGAGTGCGCAGGCCGAGCGAAGCCTCAGGGTTGCGAACCTAAGTGAAGCATTGAGGGACTGTTGTTGCAAGTGTGTGCAGAGTTGAAAGATTTCAACACTTGGAAGTGCTTGGAAGTCTGCCGCAAGGAGTGCGTGCAAGGGTTTTTCTGGAAGACTCGGAGTTGGGAAAGTTCAAAAGGATTTGAACCTTCGAAGGAGTCGAAGGAAGGCATAGTGATGTCAGACCAAAGGAGGATGAGTTCTCAAAGAAAGAACGGACGGTCGAAATTCTCTGTAGAGAATTCACAAATTTTCATGAGCCGTTAGATCTCACGGAGGGCAAGGGAGTTACCACGAGTATTCCTGAAGGTTCCAAGCTCAGGAGGAGTAGGACCGTAGATTCAAGCCATAAGGGTCGTTGGATTTAAACATGGGTTTCTATATCGGGTTTTCGTGGATTGAAATCCCGAAAACTTTGCAACGGGAATCGCGAAATCACGAAACACGAAGTCTCGAAAAGATAAAGGATTTGTGTGGGGCCACAAGAGTCAACGAGTGGACAGGTGGCACACTATTGACATGTAGTCAAACTCCGTTGACCATTTCGGAGTTTCAGGGAGTGAAGTTTTGAACTCATTGCATTAGGACTCGCGATATTGCGAAGTCTGAAGTCCCAATGGAGTGAAGGGGCGTTCAAAGGTCAACCTTGTGAGCGTGTCAGAATTTCAGAACATCAGGTTTCAGGAATCATAGGAACAAGATGTTGGATACCGCGACCACCGAAATTGTGATAAGGAAAAGCCCGAAAGGGAAGAGGATGAGTCGACGTTGACGGTTTTTGGGTTTCATAGATCTGAAAGACAAGCGCGCGACCAATGGATTCGCGAAAGTGCGAAGTCCGATTTCCTGAAGCAAAAGGGGGAATTCTTGCAATTGACTGTGGGTGCAAATTTCTCGAAAGGGAAATAGAAGAGCCATTATGAGGCTCTTCAGGCCTATGGAAAGGGAAAGATCCTGTGTTGACGTGGACCTTCCGACCTGCAGGTTGTGGAGGGAGCATGCGTCATCATGAAGTATCTTCCAGTGGACACTAGCCCAATAGGACGCCCTGTCACTTTCCCCAAACTTGGATTGCAGACTTGTATAATGTATTTGAGCTTTTAACTGGGGTAATAGGGGTTTATGCACATGTTTAATAATATTGATGATGAGATGTGATTGACATTGCTATGATCCCTGTGACTTATGAGCCCATGGAGGGTGTAGCTGTTGATGTGCAGGATCATGCTCGATGGGCAGGTACCATGTTGGACAGGTACACATGGGGAGATGATCAGTTTGGATCTCCACGGGGCTGAAGAGCCCACCAGATGGATTTTGAGACCCCAACAAGGGGCAGAGACATGACAGAGGGGTTTTCACTGGAGAGAAGGAGGACGTCTTGCAGAGGCACCCCGACACACCTTGAACTAGGGGGCTTGAGCCCTTCTCAGTGTAACGTTGGCCTTGGAAGGCCTGGGATGTCACCCTTCATGACCATGATGTCACCTAGCAGCATGGATGCTTTGGGAGACAACTGGGGTAGTTTTGGCACGTGTGGAAAGTTGGAGAAACCCAAGGAGGGCTAACGTTTTGCTCCGGGATGCTGCATTTTCCCTAGAAGGGGATAACATCACCCTAAAAGGGGCATGACGTCTCTCTTTAGATTGATTAGGTTTTATTTTAAGAATTTAATGTAAAACAATATGATTTTTAGTGTTTTGGCCTTATCGACCTTTTTCATGACCTAAAATGTAAAATTAGGTCATGGTACTGTATAAATTGATGGTTTCAACCTTCATTTTTTCATCATCTTTCACTCACCACTTGGTGAGGTTTGGAATTTGCACCATTTTTGGGTGATTGGATGAAATTGTGAGGCGCACTTGTTGAAGGAAGACTATTTTGGACTTATATTGGCATTTTTTTTTATTTATCTTGGTGGAAGGTGTTACAACTAGGGTTTGCTACTTGTTTTCTTGGTTAAATGTAAGTAAATTTATACAAAACTTCTTAATTGAATGGTTGTAGTATTGTTCTTATTGCATTTATGGTTATAATTTTATGAATAAACCCTAGGTGACAAGCACACATTGTAGGTTCTTGTCTCGTGTCCCTATCAAGATTTTGAGCCATTCATTGAAGAGAGATAGAGCCTTGCTTTAGCAACACTCTTTTCTTCCTTTTCCATGCTAGTCATTTTTCTTATTGAGCTAAGAAGGAGAAAACACATCAAGACCTAGTTCCCCTACACCTTGGTGAGCCGATTTTCCCTAGGGTTTTCCTAGTAAAGCCTTGCCATAGAAACACGTTACCTGCAAAACCTCTTGTCTTGGTCTTATGCAATCTTTTGAGTTGGCCGATTTTCCATTTAAGCTAAGGAAGGAGGAGAGAGCATTGAGTCCTATTTCCCCTACACCAAAGTGAGCCCCTCTCCCCTAGGGTTTCATCGTTGAGGCCTTGCCTTAGCAACACCTCAAGGTCTAACCCTCTTTTCCTTAGTCTTATTACTTTCACTTTATCCTTCAACTTTTGTGTCCTCTACTTTTGACTCCATTAACCCGAAGGCACGGATCTAAAGACCTCCTTTATCTTGAGTAACTTGATCACAACTTCAATCAAACACTTAAATCAAGTACTAATATTTCCAACCATAGCCTAAAGACTAACCCTACTAACTAATTGTCGTTGTCATCCTTTGCTATAAACATCATTGTCCAGCTATTGTTTTACTTTAAGCGATTGAATGGTTGTTTAAGACATCATCTAAATGAAGTGTTAATTGTTACTTTGAATGCCAATTTTCTTTAGCATGTATTGAAGAAGTTATATTATACATCATTTCTATCATATAAACATTAACTTCATCAATATTTATTGCTCAAATTTCTTATATATTAGATAGTCATTGATTATGTGAAGTACTAACCAAGCAAGTAAGCATGCATATATATATATATATATATATATATATATCTTGTTTCTTTGTCATGGGAAGGTACATATATTTTAGTTATACTTCTCTTTATTGGCTGGTTAGACGGACTATCTACTCAGTGGTGACTTGTGAGGGGGGAACTTATCTCTTAGCCTTCAATCCTTTGCCTTCTCAAAACCCCAGGTCACCGGGGATGTCTCCCCTAGGATTTACCTCCCTAAATAGAAAGAACCCTCCCATCGAGGTGACATTGGGTGGGATTGGTTCAGTTACGCCAGTTTATCTCCTTACATATGTCTATCATCCAAACTACAAACTATGCGATAACAGGATCCAAAACCCTTGGAAAATCTCCAAGATTTCTTTACCAAATATAAGGAATTGTTATCGCAACTCAAGGCTTGAGGGGTTGATAAATCTAATGAGGAGAAACAAATGGTTCTCACCATTCTCTCCAAAATTGGTATAGAATACTGAGTGTTTGTATCCACATTTAATTCAGTTAGGTTCGACTCTGAATCTACCTGGACTATGACCTCTCTTGAGGCCTTAATCGAGTCTCTGACACAAGAGTAGAACAAGCTCATCAATATGGGAAAAATCCAAGGCCCAAAGGTGCATGCACTTACTGTGCAAGATGGAAACGGTTATCAATATAAAAAATCTAAAGACAAATACAAAAAGAAATCACATGCAAATCCAAAGAAGGAAGGGTACTTAAATCCCTTCAATGATGCCTCTGGATCCAAAGGTGGAAACGGAAGAAAAGGGGAGAGATGCACTTACTGCCATAAAGGATTCCATCCAGAATTCACATGTATGTAGAAATAGATAGATCTAATGACCCCAATACTTCAGCAAAAAAGCCTTGGAGATCGCATCCCTGAGGGTGCCAATAATAAGAAGCCAGAAGATTAGAATCCCAAGAAAGACAATTCTAGCCATGCCTTGATTGCCATCAACTCCTCTCCCAATGCTTGGATAGTAGATTTAGGTGCATCACACCACATGGCTTCCAGAAAATAAGTTTATTCTTCATTGTATGCATGCAAAGGTCCTCCTATTCTGATGGGGGATAACTCTGTAGTTGAGGTGACAGGCAAAGGAAGAAGTGAACTCACAAATGGAAGCTTCGAGAATGTGCTTCACGTTCCCAAACTTTCCGTCAAACTCCTCTCTGTGTATCAGATGACTAACTTCAGCACCGAAAAGACACTCATATTCACACCTGATGCATTGGATATCTATGACATGAAAACCAATTCTAGGGTTGCTACTGGTGAGGTAAATCATCAATCTAGACTCTACACGTTTTCTGAATTTATTGAACCAGATTCTACATTACTACTTACCCACGCTGATGAAAGTAGTAGGATATGACACGAAAGGTTTGAGCATTTAAATTTCACATATATGCAACAACTTAGAAAGCAGGGAATGGTTGATGATCTACCCGACATCCACTTCTCCAAATGAATTTGTGAGGGATGCGTTCTTGGAAAACACCCTCAAGAGAAATTCGACAAAGGAAAGACTCAAAAGGATTCCTCTCATTTAGATCTGATCCATAGTGACCTCATGGGACCTTTTCCGCATCTATCAATCAGTAAAGCAAGGTATGTGCTCATTTTTGTTGATGATTTCTCATGCTTCGCATGGATTTTCTTTCTCAGGCAAAAATCTGAGGTCTTTCAACACATCAAAGATTTCAAAGCCCTTCTTGAGACACAATTAGGAAATAAAATCAAAGTCCTCCAAACAGATAACTAGGGAGAGTATGTCAACCATGAGATACAAAATCTTTGTCATGAGGTAGGGATTCGATTGCACACACGATTCCCTATACTTCGCAGCAAAACGAAGTTGTTTAGTAGAAAAATAGATATCCAAAAGACATGGCATCTTGCATGCTACATGCAAAGTCACATACATCAAGATTATGGGTTGAATCACTTAGTTGTGAAACCTACATCCAAAACAAATCTCCCCATAGATCTGTCAACGATAAGACCCCTTACGAGGCTTGGAGAGGCCTCAAACTGGAAGTGAGCCACTTTCGTATTTTCGGTTCACGTTCATGGGCCAGGGTTCCCTCTGAGAAGAGGAAGGCACTTGATCCATAGAGAATAGAGTGTATCTTTGTTTAATACTCTGACGGTGTGAAGGGATATAGAATCATTGATCTTTCCTCGGACCGACTCATCATTGAGCGTAGTGTCCAATTCGAGGAAAGTGTCTTGCATGTACCTCAATATTCGCATGTAGACACTTTTGTTCTTCCACCCGTCAGAGACGATGAGCATGCACATGTCAACTCTTCTTTAGATGAGAGTTTTGATTCAAAGGATTCATATGATCTAGATATAGAGTCAGTACAGTCATATGCAGAGCCAGAGCAGAGGCCCAGGTGGGCCAAGACTACTCTTCAAGATGTAGGGGATCTTGTTGGGGATCTAGTTGATACTAGGAGGACTCGATTTGATTTCGAGGAGCCTCCTCTTGCACTCACTGCCACTAAACCAATGCAACCCAAGCATATTTTCTCGGTTTAGTCTTCAGATCCAGAGCCTTATGGCGAGGCTGCTGGAAATCCATTTTGGGAATCCGCCATGTAGGAGTAAAACTCCCTCCTCGAGAACTAGACTTGGGATTTGGTTCCCCTTCCTTCAGGAAGGAAACTTGTGAGGTGCATATGGGTCTACAAGAACAAGAGCGCAACGGGTGGATATATATATTCTTTTATTTTTCTTTATAATAGGAAAAAAATATTCTTTTCTTTTTCCTTGTATATATATTCTTTATTTATTTTTATCATATATATGTGTGTGCGTGTGTGTGTTTTTCTTTTTCTTTTCTTTTTTCTTTATGGAAACAAAAACTTCTTGTTAAAAAAAATTTTGTACATGAATTTCCACAATAGAGATATTTAATTCTTTTGCTGAAGTAAGAGAGCTTGAATTTACTAGAAAAATTGTGGTAGTTTAAACCATTCTTTTCCACTTTCTTTCTTTTCAATATTCTTGTCAATGCAAGGTGGAAGGAATCTTTTATTTTTTTTTTTAACTTTAAAAAAAAAATGGGTAATAGTTTATTTTTCTTCAATATTGTATTCCGCAGCGGAAATTTTAGACTTCAAATGGCCAAGGGACAATTATGGTCAAGGACCAAAAAATTTAGGGAAACTTTGTTTGTGGCCAAAAGCCGGATCGAGACGAAGCTCTAATACCACCATGGTGAACCAAGCCGGTTCACCAAGTAAATACTCGATGTAGGTAGGACAACAAGTTATAATCCGTAAAGGATAATATATTAAATAATAATGTATATGAATATGAGATGATGAGTACAATAAGAATGAGGGCCTTATATACCCACATAGGGGTGCCCTTGTGAAAAATCTAGGTCCTATCAAGCTTGCCTTCTGGGTTTGTCTTTGACCACATAAAGGCTCTAAGTTTAATTGTCTTCTGAAGTAGTTTTTGTTGTTTTATAACAGCCAACAGTCGAAAACTTTATGCTGATTTGTTACAGTTATGTTCTCAATTTTGGGTGCTCTAGCATGTCGTTTTTGTCACCAGAAATTAGTACATGGATCTCAAAATAAACATAACACACCTAAACATAGTTTACTGCTGAAAATGAAACATATATAAGAGACTAATACATGAATTTGTATACACAGGTATTTTTGGTCAACATGACCTTGGATAACCCCCCCCCCCCAAGGGGAAAACCAGTTTGGAATATTTATGTATATATGAGGAAAGAAAATGATGGAATATAGTAAGTACAATATATGAAAGAACCTGATACAATAGCAGCACAAACTGAGCTGATATACAAGCTCAAAATCACCAGATGCACCCTAGAATGGTGCGCCCCTCATGCAAACTGCCAAAACCACTGAATTTGCTCCAACTACCAACTGTGAGATCAGATCTGGAAATCCCTCCACAAAAATGAAGCTATGTTGAATGGCTATCCTTTGCAAGTGATCTCATTACAATCTGATGGATAGAAGTCTCCCAACTACTGATGCACCCCAATCTGGCAATGCGCCCTCCTCAGAAGCAAAACCTCTCCAGTAAATAAACTATGGGATATAATGAAAGCCTCCCTCCATGAAAGCTAGTGCCCAAGCTATATCATCCTCAAAAAACTGACCTCATCTCCCTCCTCCAAGAGCTATTCTGTCAACAAGAAAATGACCAAATGAAGAATGTGCCCTCCTTCACCCTTTGCACCCCTCTTTGACATCCAAAAGGAAACCTAGAGATACAACAGTGAAGATCATCTCATATCCCATCTAATCCATGGTTGAGATCTCCCCGTGAATATCTAAATCACAAACCCACTTTGGGTTAAGTTTCCTAAGTCAACTTTATGTCTCTAATTCACCCCTTTGTGAATTAATAGTCACTTTTGGGCCAAAATGACTAAATTCCACTATAGACAAAGTCAAAGTGAAATTAGACAAAATTACAAAGTACAAAGTGTAATTTCCTTCCCTCATGTGCTAAGGAGGGCATAAGCACATGGGGAACACCTCCCAAGGTACAAAACTCAACACTCCCTCTTACCAAGGAAGGTGTTCCTCACCAAGCCCATCTTGTCTCTAAAATAGACATGCTTGCCCCATCGCAGGGCCTTGGTGAGACTATCTACAACCTGGTCGTCTGTAGATACATACTACAACTTAACTACCCATGTCTGAACCCAGTCAAGAATGAAGTGGTAACTGATCTCTATATGCTTTGACTGATCATGAAACATTGGATTCTTGGAGAGTTTTATGAAATTCTGATTATCACAGTGAATGACAGTCGGTGACATCTCCTGACCAAATAAACCAACCTGCATATTACGAAGCCAAATGGCCTCGCAACTGGCCTAACTAGCCGCCATATACTATGCCTTGGCTGAACTCAAAGAAACTGACTTCTGCTTCTAATTGAACCAAGAAACAAGTCCTGACCCCAAACTGAAGCAACACCATGAGGTGATTTTCCTGTCAGCATCACATCCTACCCAGTCTGAATCTGTGTAGCCAACCAAACTGACTTGTTCTCCCCCGACATAGTCTAGGCCATAGTACATTGTCCTAGTAACATATCTCAAGACGTGTTTTTCCCCAACCATGTGAACACTCCTCGGCTCAACCATGTACTGAATGAGTGTGTTCATGACAAAACATATATCTAGTTTGGTGTTAACCAGATACATGAGAAACCCATGAACTGCCTGTATAATGTGGCATCCACCAACTGGCTATCTGAAGCACTAAGCTTCTTCGAGTTGGTGATCATAGGTGTAGACATGGGTCTACAGTCCTCCATCTGAAACCTGCTCAAAATATATGTTGCATACTTCCCCTACCCGAGAAATATGTGACCCTTCCCCTGCCATACCTCCATACCCAGAAAGTAGTGTATCAATATGATATCACTCATCTCAAATTCAGATGCAAGTCCTAGCTTGCACTCATCTATGAGATCCTCGGCTCCAGTAATGAATAAATCATCCACATACAAAATGAGAATGAGCGTGTCCTCACCTCTAATGATGAAATAGAATTTTGGATCAGCAACGCTCTTCTCCAAGCCCATCTGAAGAAAATAAGTATCACTCCATGAATACCAAGCTCGGGGAGCTTGCTTCAGACCATATAGTTCCTTCCTCAGAAGACACACATGAGTCTCCCCGTCACTCACCTCAAAACCCTGTGGTTTCTCTATGTACACCTCCTCCTCAATAAATCCATTCAGAATGTAGTTTTTACATCCATCTGGTGAATGCACCAACCCATCTCTACTACTATGGCAATGATAGTCCTGATAGAACTGTATCTTGCAACTGGTGTGAAAGTCTCATCATAGTCGACTCCCTCAATCTGTGAGAAGCCTCATGCCACAAAGTGGGCCTTGTGTTTCTCCATGCTTCCATCTGCAACCATCTTGGTCTTGTACTACCACCTGGAAGTCACAACTGACTTCCCCACTAGCCTCATAACCACATCCTAGACATCATTGTGCACAATGGAGTCATACTCCTCAACCATGGCCTCTCTCTATACCTAATGGTCAACTTCCTGTGTAAAATTATATGGCTCAGTATCCCTGATACTCATCACAAGTGATAAGTATGGTCCAAATCTGACTGGTGGCCTGCTCTCTCTAATCTAGCTCTTGGGCTCCCCTACATTCTCCTTGGCCTCCTTCAAGGTCTCCTGAAACCATCTAGATCTCTTCTTCCCTGAAGTGGTTAATGGATAAGTAAGGTCACTCTGCCCAAGAGTGACTGCAACAAGACTTGTCTCAACACTCTGAGATACTGAAGTTTGTTCTCCCTCTGAAGTATGTGCCCCATATGACTGAAACTTCTCTGACTATGACCCTGAAGCTGTGCATGGTGACCTTGTCACCCCTGATACTGGTGTACTTGAAATTTGAGGTTGTTCTCCCTCTGAGACTGCAACTAGAAACTCTGCATCATCCTCAACTCCAACTCTCGACTCAAGAGATCTTGCAAAAGCCTTATCCTCCTTAAATATGACATCTCTACTCACCACCACTCTCCTAAGTGGAAGAATGTAGATGTGATAGGCTTTTGACACCTCTGAGTATCCAACTAGAATCCCTTGTTGGGTTGTGGGGTCTAGCTTTGTCCTCCTCTTCGAGGGGACATGAGAGAAAGTCAAGCACCCAAAGATCCCGATGTGCTTGACATCGGGCCTCCTACCATTGAAGGCCTCCTCAGGAGTCATCTTCCCCAAAATCCTATGGAGGCTCTTGTTCTGCAAGTAAATTGCAGTAGGACATGCCTCTGCCCACAAATACAAAGGAAAAATCTGATCATGTAGCATAGATCTCGCTGCACCGGTAATGGCTCGGTTATTCCTCTTGGCAACCCCATTCTATTGGGGGTTGTAAGGTATGGTCATCTGTCTCCTAATGCCCTGCTGAGCATAGAAGTCTACAAATTGTCTCGAGGAATACTCTCCCCCATTATCCGACCATAACACTTTGATCCTCTTTCCTGATTGGTTCTCCACAAGAGCTCTGAACCCTTGGAACCATGTGAAGACCTCACTCTTGGCCTTCAGGAAATATATCCAAGTCTTCCTCGAGTAGTCATCAATAAATGTGAGATAGTACTCACAACCACTCAAGGATCTCCGAGTCATGGGCCCACACATGTCCGTGTGTACTAAATCCAGTATCTTAGGTGACCTCCTGTCACTGTTGGGGAATGATTCCATGGAAAACTTTCCAAGTGCACACCCTCTACAAACATCCTTATGCTCTATGTTGATCTATGGCACTCCGGTCACAACCTCTCTCAAACCTCCAACAGCCCCATGATGTAGGTGGACCATCCTACGATTCCATAACTCACATAACTATCTATTGATGTTGTTGTTCGCTGCCAATGCATGAAGTGGCTGAAAAATCAATCTTAACAGTTTCCCCTCTCTCACTCCAATCACCTATCCTGAGGCTAGTGAAGAACCCCGAGGATGAATCAGTACCTCGAAGCCTCTGAATGTCACCTCAAGACCTCTATCCTAAAGCGTGGAAACTGATATCAGATTCTTCTTCATGCCAGGGACATAAAGAACATCCTTGAATGATAAGGGTGACATGCCATCTCTCTGAAAAGTAACTGTGTCAACCCCTTCAACTCTGACAACTATATCATCTCCAAGAGAAATATCAATCCTGACCTCGGTGTCTCTGAGATCAAAAAAGTACTCTCGGAAACTAGTCATATGGCTTGAAGCCCCACTATCAATATACCAGATACAAGGTGTCATCTCAACTGAAGTGCAACATATGAGGAAGGCACACTCTCTCTGAAATTGTGTCTGAAAGTCTAGCTTCTCTGTTGTAGCTACGGTACCACCCTTCTTCTTCTTCCTGTTCATGCACTGTCCAGCATAGTGCCCAAACTTATTACAAATAAATCACTTCACTTTATTCATATCTCTCTTCTGACCACTTCCCTGACCACTGCTTCTCTCTACTCCTCCACTCCCCTGTGGTTGGCCCCCAAACTTGGGACCTTTCCAACCCCCTCAGTCGACCTTCTTCTTGCCTTTTGTCCAAAGAGAAAGATCCTCCTCACCTTGACCAATCTGTTGTTGTTGCTATTGTCCAGAAGCCTCGACTGCTAACCGAATCTCCTCCTGGACGAACTCATCCCACATCCTCTCCCATGTAGGCATGACCTACCTGGAAAATATGCCATGTACAAATGGACCCCACGGTTTGGTGAAGCTATTCATATCTTTCCTCACCAAAGAGTTAGGATCAAAAACCTCACCAACAGCTCCAAGCTCGTCTCTAATCTGAGTGTAACGACTAAGGAATGAAGTTACTGACTCATCCTTGAGCATACGAATGCCCCTGAGTCAGTCATGAAGAACCATCTTCCAGTTCTCATTGGAGCTCTCATACAACTTGCATTGTGATGCAAACATGTCATATGCACAAGCCTTCCCCATCAAATGGGGTATGATATGGTCACAAACTACGTCACAAATAGTTCTCTTCGCCTTGTTTTTCTTCTTCCTGAACTCTGCCACCAAGATGGGAGCAGTGACAGGAATGGGGAGAACAACTGCCTCGACTATGTCCCATAGCTTGAGGTCCTCCAAGATAAAGATCATCCTCGCCTTCCAAGGAGACCAATTGCCATCCCCCGCTAGCATGTCCTCAACTCGCATCTGAGATGCTGACATCTCTGCCAAACTGCAATCCCCAATTGATGCTCACACTGCCAAGGAAAACACTATCTCACTCCTGTCAACACATGTGTGAAAAGAGACAAATGTAATCTGACCTCACTCCTAACAAAATAGGTGTTAAAATAGGTCAAGTCAAATCAGCCTCACCCCTACTGCGTAGGTGTGAAAAGAGACTGATGACAAGTGTCCAAACTGCCCAACAATCCTCTGAAAAATTCTACCCTTTAAAAACCACCAAATGAGTCAATGGTTGTCCTCAAAAATTTGCCAGAAAGATACGTATGACAACCACTAAAATGTTGTCCCAACTGTCCAAAATTTTAGCCACCGAAGCTCTGATATCATGTGAAAAATCCAGGTCCTATCAAGCTTGCCTTCTGGGTCTGTCTTTGACCACAGAAAGGCTCTAAGTTTAACTATCTTTTGAAGTAGTTCATGTTGTTTTGTAAAAACCAACAATCCAAAACTTTATGCTGATTTGTTACGGTTATGTTCTCAATTTTGGGTGCTCTAGCATGTCGTTTTTATCACCAAAAATTAGTACATGCATCTCAAAATAAACATAACACACCTAAACATCGTTTACTGCTGAAAATGAAACAGATCTAAGAGACTAATCCATGCATTTGTAGACAAAGGTATTTTTGGTCAACATGACCCTGGATAAAACCCTCCTGGTGAAAACCAGTTTGGAATACGTATGTATATATGAGGAAATCAGATGATGGAATACAGTAAGTACAATATATGAAAGAACCTGATACAATAGAAACACAAACTGAGTTGATATACAAGCTCAAAATCACCAGGTGCCCCCAGAATAGCGCGCCCCTCATACAAACTGCCAGAACCACTGAATATGCTCCAACTACCAACTATGAGCTCAGATCTAGAAACCCCTCCACAAAAATGAAGCTCTGTTGAATGGATATCCTCTACAACTGATCTCACTGCAATCTGATGGCTAGAAGTCTCCCAATGGCTGATGTTCCCCAATTTGGCAATGCGCCCTCCTTAGAAGCAAAACCTCTCCAGTAAATAAACTATGCGATATGATGCAAGCCTCCCTCCATGAAAGCTAGTGCCCAAGATATATCATCCTCACAAAATGGAACTCATCTCCATCCTCCAAGAGCTCCTCTCTCAACAAGAAAATGACCAAATGAAGAATGTGACCTCCTTCACCCTTTGCGCCCCTCTTTGACATCCAAAAGGAAACCTAGAGATCCAATGGTGGAGATCATATAATATCCCATATAATCGATGGTTGAGATATCCCCATGAATATCTAAATCACAAACTCACTTTGGGTTAATTTTCCTAAGTCAACTTTACGTCTGTAATTCACCCCTTTGTGAATTAATAGTCACTTTTAGGCCAAAATGACTAAATTCCACTTTAGACAAAGTCAATGTGAAATTAGACAAAAGTACAAGGTACAAAGTGTAATGTACTTCCCTCATGTGCTAAGGAGGTCATAATAACATGGGGAACACCTCCCAAGGTACAAAACTCAATATCCCTTTTGTGAAGAGACGTGACCTTTCATTGGGAAGGTGTCTCTTCATTATTATTCATTAAATATTTATGATGTATTTATACTTATTATTATATATTATGTTCATAACACTCAACGTATTTGATATCAAAGAGGGGTTCAAAGAGAGGAGCACCTGGATGTTGAAGATGATTTTTATTTGCATCCACCTGACACTATCCTAGTTGTGTTCCATACATCCCATTAACAGCTTGTGTGGTTGAATATTCATTAATTTCAGACCGATTCATGTCAAACCTATTGAACCAAGAACAAATTAACAACAATTAGTCCATGAGAACTACAAAACTTGCCTACATCCACACATATATATATCAAACATGATATTTATATATTTTTAATAAGTTGCTAACTATGACAAAGACTAAATTAGACACAAGGTAAGATTGTTAGTTTGAAATATTTTCCAAATACATGAACTTACAACCAATCAAGCATCTGACAGAACCATTTCTTTGGAAGTGATGAAGGTTCCACCCCAAATGGAAGCAAGTTCCATTTCTCACAGGTGTCGCACATTACCCAATTTTCTTTTATATCAACTAGATGGATATTGTCCTTTGTTGCTTCTTCTGTTCCTTTCCTTTGTGTATCAGATCTCTTTAGAGTTAATTTCCATGATTCCCCTATGATTTCCAATTCCTGTATTCCATGACAAGATTCCTTTGAAGAGGTCTTTGTTGGACGTTTCAAATTATTTGGAGTATTCCTTCCAAATTTAGTACAAGTCTCCTTTTTTCCTGTTTATTTTCTTTTGTTCCCACTGGATATCGTTTTCCTTTCCTTTAGTCCTTAAACTCCTTTACCAAGTCAATGTCATTTTTATTTTTTGAAGGATATTTATGAGACTCTGTCTTAGCTATCAAATTTTCAAGTTCTTTTGCAAAAACCTTCTCATCTCTCTCCAACAATTGGGGTAGAAAATCCAGAAGGAGTGTAGGCAAGGACCCTCTAGGAATCTGATGCGATGTCATAATCTTCTCTAGTTCAAGCAAACAAACCAACAAAAATCCTTTAGTGATCTAGAGAATATGTTTGGATCCCTAAAGAGACATTAAATTAAACAAGTTGTGTGAGAAAAGAAAGAAAGTGGAAAACATACTTGGATGATAGGGAGAGGAGATGGAGCATGAGTGGATTCATTTTCAGGAGAGGATTCTTGGCCCTAATTGGGGATATCCTCAAGTGATGGGCATTGAGAATTCCCCTGGTCTAAGCTGTTGTAAATTGTATATCTCTTGTTGCATGGTACAGATCTAGAACCCATCTTAATTTTCAATTTAACTTTCTTTTGATCACAAATATGTATATTCTGAGCTATAGAATCCTTTTTCAAAGTAGAGATTTCTCTACTTCCCCTAATAACAGTCATGTCAATATCCAAAATTTTTGCAACATCAACAGCTATGGCTGCTGAAGCAACCTTTTTTGAAAGGACAATGCCTCTGGAGCTTGCAGATGCCAACCGTATGTGCTGTAAAAGATTCTCAAAAATTATTTTTCTAGACAACAGTGTATAGAGTATTTATATGTAACCAATGTAAATCAAATGAATAATACCTCCTCCACCACCTCATTGGGTATTTTTTTAGTATTATTGTTCTACACAATAGCTGAATTTTTAGGTTTAAGAAAATTTGATGGTGACCACTGATGATTCCTCAAAAATGAGCCATAGTCTTCAAATTTTGACCCTGATTGCAACAAGAAAAAAGCACAGGTTTTACAGTCCTTTGATGACTAATAGTAAACAAATACAGACAAATAGTGCACATTTTATTTAATAGGCCTTCAGTAAAAATGTGAAAAGTGTTGATCAGACCGAGTTCAAGTCTTAAAAAGAAAGCTATTAGGATTAGAAATAAATTAAATAAGGTTGACACAAATAGGGCAATTTGTATGACAATTTCAATGATCATGCATGTTGTAGATAGATCAATATAAGAAAAAGCAAGGAAACCTCATTGAAATGAATTGAATTGAAATGTTATGATATATTTCTCAAGTAGAAGAATGCCCAGTCATAGTCACAGTTCAAAGCAGGCTTTGTTTCAAATATTTATGATTAAATATATGTTTTTTCTTTGAAATTTTAATCTTTGTTGGTACCATCTGATTATTTGTTCTTACTTCATTAGAATTATCAATTACATAAGTACATACAAATAGTCTTGTTGCAAGAAACACATGTTCTTATGGATTGAATCCATTTTGCTATTGCAATGAGAGCCATAATGATTTTCCATGGAAGATCATAAACCTGATAATCATTTGGAACAAGGGTTGGGATTACAAGCCTAGTACTGAATTCATTCACTAAAAGAAACTCCTGAGTTACGAGGATATGGTAGGAAACTTGTTAATTTAGATAAATAAAATGATGTTGGAGAAGAAAATGCATTAGCTTAAGGAAAAATTGTTCTTCTAGTTTGTATGCCAAAGAATTATGACAGGAAACCAAAAGAGAGTTTAAAAAAGACCAGAAAAGAACAACCACTATCTCTTTTCAAAATAGTGTATAAATTCGATGGCCTTTTCCTGTGTTTCTACATGAACACTACAATGTTGCCAACGTGGAGGGAAAATGGCAAAGAGAAATAGTTATTCAACCAACACATTGTTGATGCCACATCCTTCTACTCACCCAAATTCTCAGTTGATAGTTCTCCCTCGAATTCCTTTTGAAAGTGACCCAGAAAATTTTAAACTTTAGTGTCCTACATCAACCCCCAAAAAAAATTTCTCAAGTCTTGCAAGAAGAGAATTCCTAATTTTAGACTAAGCAACAACAAAACAATTGACTGATATGTTACATAAGAAAATGATATTTAAAGTTCTAGAAACTATTTCAAGGCTTGTATCTGACTGTTTATTATTAACACACAAGTACCAACACAACCCATCCCCCAAAAGAGGAGGGGATGTTGAGCAAGCATGCATATTCATCTCTGTAAGCAACCAACCATCATGTGGACCAAATGTGCACCAAACTACATAGGATACATGAATAGCCTAGTTCAAATGTGGAAGTGCATGTTGGGCAGCAGTGAATGGAAGACAAGTCACCATTTAAAGGGCTCGATGGCATTGGACTGTGCTTTTAGCTTGCATACCATTGAATGGAATCAAACTAAGCTATGGTATTTCTCATCACTTTATAGTGCAGTTATAAAAGAACATTATGTACACTCACAAGGTAGGAAAATGCAACATCGGGGTCATAGTTGGAGTCGTGGTCTTGGTTGAAGAAGATGTCTCCTTCTTCAAGCTTGTTGTCTTCCATTTCTATACTATTCTTAGCATCAATCACAACCATCTCCCCACTTTTCACAACATGATCAGCTAAGCATGTTGAAACAGATAATATATTGTCCAACAAAGCATTGCATGTAGAAAGGACAGTGGCTCCTGAGCTTGAAGCTACCAATGTGTGCTGCAAAAGATTGTCAAAATTTATTTTTCTAGAGAGAAGGGTATAGAGTATATGTCAAGGCTCTCAATCACATAATGTGCAATTATAATAAAATGTTACATCCAAGCAATTTAAAATATGTAAATCAAATCAATAATACCTTCACCAGGGGCTTATTCAGTAATTTTTTAGTACTATTGTTCTGCATGATAGTTGGAGTTTTAGATTGAAGCAAATTTGATGTAGACCACTAATGAGTCTGAAAAAGTGAACCATAGCCTCCAAATTTTGACCCCGTTTGGAACAAGAATAAAAGAAGCACAGGTTTTACAATCCTTTGATCACTAAAACCAAAAAGCACACACAAATAGTGCTTACATATTAGGCCTTCAATAAAAGGTGAAAAGCGTAGAGCAGAATGACTTCAAATCTTAAGAAGAAAGTTTCCAGGCATAAAAATAAATGAAATTAGCTAGACCCAAACAAGACAAAAAGAATTCGTCTAAAATACCACCAGCAGAAAACACATCAATGATCATACATAGTTGTAGATGGATCAATATAAGAAAAGGAAAGGCAACCTTGTTGACAGGAAACACATTGAAATTATATGATATATTTCTTAAGTAGAAGGATGCCCACACTCATAGTTCATAGGAAGATTTGTTCCAAATGTTTAAGATTAAGTATATGTTTGAACTTTGTTTGATCCATAATCAAAGAACTTATATCCCACTAGTTTCACCAACACAGATACTTTGTGGAATTAAAATTTTGATCTTTGTTTCTCTAACTTATGCAACGATTTCTATGTTGGAGATACTTCACACACAACTAGGATTTCATTTTCCTAAGGTATTTTGTATGTTTATTAGTCATTATTCGGTCTCATATATTTTAGGAAGCATATTTCTCTAGGAGAATATTCTCTTCAATTCACACTTCAGTTTGATCAGTTGAGTGGAGTCTAGATGCCAGATTGGGATTATCACCATGCAACATTGGGATAATCACTAGCTAATGCGCATTGTCCTTGGGATCATCACCATACTAGTGCATTACTCATGATTCCCTGATCTCCTCCTCACTTCACTCTATTTTAGTCAGTTAATTGAAGGCCGAGAGACTAGTTAACTCAGACTAGGTGGCAGTTCACTCCCGTAACTGCCTGAGAATCTAGACTAGGTGGCAGTTTACTCCTGTAACTGCTGGTGTGTCTCCAGATCACTCTAGACCACCACTATGGTGCATTGGCTTCTCCTCCAATGCACATCATTTGAGTTATACAGAGTATATCACGTGTAAATTATCATTCATTCATTTGGTTAATCAAAATTTATCCATTCTTTCTCTTTTGCTTCTTTTTTCTGATATTTTTTCTGCAACTGTGTGTCTCAATTCCTAGCTAGATCTATTCCATGTAGATTCAACGCATTTACATGGTATCAAAGCCGACATACTGATAGGGAAAATACACACCAGATTATTTTTTCAGTTACCGAAGATTTAAGACAACGGAAAAATGGAATTTCCAAAATAATTCATTCTTACACCGTACAATTTCTTTGCACGAAAGAAGAATATGATAATGCATATTGGAGGTAGAGGATTATACTGGTTAACCATGAACACAGAGATTCAGGTGCATCACACCACATGTTTGCCAGAAAAGAAGTATATTATTCATTGGATGCATGCAAATTTCGTCCTATTCTGATGGGGGACAACTCTTGAGTCGAGGTCACAAGCAAAGGAAGAATTGAACTCACAAACGAAAGCTTCAAGAATGTGCTTGATGTTCCCAAACTTTATGTCAATCTTCTCTCCGTGTATCAGATGACTAACTTCAGCACCAGAAATAGATTCATATTCACACATGATGCAGTGGATATCTATGACATAAAAACCAATTCCAGGGTTGCTACTGGTGAGGTAAATCATCAATGTAGACTCTACACTTTTTCTGAATTTATTGAACCAGTTTCTGCATTACTGCTTACCCATGCTGATGAAAGAAGTAGGATATGGCACAAAAGGTTTGGTCATTTAAATTTGAGATATATGCAACAAATTAGCAATCAGGGAATGGTTGATGGTCTACTCAACATCCACTTCTCCAAAGGAGTTTGTGAGGGATGTGTTCTTGGAAAACACCCTCAAGAGAAATTTGACAAACGAAAGACTCAGAAGGCTTCCTCTCTTTTAGATCTAATCCATAATGACCTCATGGGACCTTTTCTGCATCCATCAATCAGTAAATCAAGGTATGTGCTCATTTTTATTGAGGATTTCTCACGCTTCACATGGATTTTCTTTCTCAGGCAAAAATCTGAGGTCTTTCAACACCTCAAAGATTTGAAAGCCCTTGTTGAGACACAGTCAGGAAAGAAAATCAAAGTCCTCCGAACAGATAACAAGGGAGAGTATGTCAACCATGAGATACAAAATATTTGTCATGAGGTAGGGATTCAGTTGCAACACATGATTCCCTATACTTTGTAGCAAAACGAAGTTGTTGAGAGGAAAAATAGATCTCTAAAAGAGATGGCATCTTCCATGCTACATGCAAATTCACTTCCACAGAGATTATGGACAGAAGTACTTAATTGTGCAACCTACATCTAAAACAAATCTCCCCATAGATATGTCAAGGATAAGACCCTTTACGAGGCTAGGAGCGGCCTCAAATCAGAAGTGACCCACTTCCTTATTTTCGGTTCACGCGCATGGGCCAGGGTTCCCTTTAAGAAGAGGAAGGCACTTGATCCACAGAGCACATAGTGTATCTTTGTTGAATACCTCGACAGTGTGAAGGGATACAGACTCATTGATATTTCCTCGGACCAACTCATCATTGAGAGTAGTGTCCAATTCGAGGAAAGTGTCTCGCATGTACCTCAACAGCCGCATTCAGACACTTTTGTTCTTCCACCTGTTGTCAGAGATGATGAGTATGCACATGCTGACTCTTCTTCATATGAGAGTTATGATTCAGAGGATTCAAATGATCCATATACAAAGTCATTACAGTTAGATGAAGAGTCAGTGCATCCATATGTAGATGCAGAGCCAAAGTAGAGGCCCAAGTGGGCCAAGACTACTCTTCAGGATGCAAGGGATCTTGTTGAGGATCCAACTGATACTAGGAGGACTCAATTTGATTTCGAGGAGCCTCCTCTTACACTCACTTCCACTGAACTGATTCCACCCAGGAATCTTTTCTTGGTTCAGTCTTTAGATCCAGAGTCGTATGGCGAGGCTATTGGTAATCCATTTTGGGAATCCACCATGCAGGAGGAGTACAACTCCCTCCTCAAGAACCAAACTTGGGATCTAGTTCCTCTTCCTTAAGGAAGGAAACTTGTCAGATGCAGATGGGTATATAGGACCAAGAGCACAGTGGATGGACAGGTAAACAAATACAATTCTAGTCTAGTTTCCAAAGGATTTCAACAAGTGCATGGAATTGACTATGATGAGACCTTCGCTCCAGTAGAAAATATGGAATCCATACGTTTGGCACTTGCCATTGCGACAACCAAGGGATGGGAAGTCCATTAGATGGACGTGCAGAATGAATTTCTTCATGGAGATCTCTCTAAGGAGATCTATATGGAGAAACCCCATGGATTTATGTAGGATTCGTCTTTGGTCTATCGACTGAAGAAGTCTCTTTGTGGCCTCAAGCAGGTCTCGAGGGCATGGTATGCCAATATGGACTCCTACCTACTATCACAAAAATTTGTACGTTGTAAGTCAGATCCAAATGTTTACATGCTCAGGACATCTGATTCACTTCTACTCCTAGTTCTATATGTTGATGATTTGTTGATCACCGATTGCTTGATTTCAACAATTGTTGCAGTCAAGAGGATTCTGCATGACAAGTTCTTGATGGCGGACATGGGTCCGCTACATTTATTCCTTGGATTTGAGATCTGTCAGGATACATCAGGCATCAAACTATCTTAGGACAAGTATGCACGAGATATTCTTGAGAGATTTCACATGATAGACTACAAGTCTGCCCCGACTCCTTTCTATCAGGAGTCAGACTTGAGGATGGTGGGGACACTCCATTGGTTGACAACGTACTGTATAGACAATTAGTGGGGAGCTTGTTGTATCTCACACACTCCAGACCAGACCTCTCCTATGCAATTGGAGAAGTCTCCAGGTTCATGCAGGAGCTGCATGAGCTACATTGGAAGATTGCAAAGTGTATCCTTCGATACGTACATGGCACCATCACCTTTGGGATTCACTATTCAGTAGACTCTACATATGAACTCACCGGGTTCACTATTTCTGACTAGGCTGGCAACAACATTGATCATAAGTCGACATTTGGTTACTCACTCAGTCTTGGTTCTAGGCCTATCTATTAGTCGAGCAAGAAGCAATGTGTTATTGCTCTATCTTTAGTCGAGGCAAAGTATAGAGGGGTAGTTAGCATAACCATTTAGGCTATGTGGCTACAACATTTTCTCATTGAGTTGGGAATTTAGTTTCATCGGTCGATCGTCATCTGGTTTGACAACTAGAGCACTTTGAAGTTCTATAGAGATCCAGTTCAGAGGTAGTGGATGAAGCACATCGAGATTCACATGCACTACATCCAGGACTTAGTACATGAGGGGCTCATCGACCTACAATTTTCTCCTTCAACAGAATAGACTGCAGACGTCTTCACCAAGACCTTCATTGAGTAGAAGTTTCATTCTATGTGCAATCGTCTTGAAGTGAAGGACACAATTGCCTAGCAACTGTCAGTTCTTCTTTTTACATACATTATACTTTGAGGGGGGGGTTCCCATGAGATTTCCCCTCTTTCCTCGTTTATTTTAGTGTATATTTTGTATTCGGGTACCTAACATGGCCTCATTGCCAGGACCCATTCTTTATTTTCACCATAGTGATGTTCAGGGGGGGTGTTGGAGATACTCCACACACACCTAGGATTTCTTTTTCCTAATGTTTTCCCTATGTTTATTGGTCATTATTCAGTCTCCTATATTTTAGGAAGAATATTCCTCTAGGAGAATATTCTCTTTAGTTCACACTTCAATTTGATCAATTGAGAGGAGTCTAGATGCCACATTGGGATTGTCACCATGCAACATTGGGATCATCACCAACTAATGTGCATTGTCCTTGGGATCATCACCAAACTAGCTCATTTCTCATGATTCCCTGATCTCCTCACTTCACTTGGTTTCAATCAGTTAACTGAAGACTGAGAGACTAGTTAACTCATACTAGGTGGTAGGTCACTCTCGTAACTGCTTGAGAGACTAGACTAGGTGGTAGTTTACTCCAGTAACTGTTGGTGTGTGTCATCGAGCATGTTATCCCCCCATGCCTAGGGGTAGCTAGAGGAGATAATGTCTCATGGCCTGTAGTGGAGATAATGATCCCAACCATGATGATGATCAACATGTCAACAGATGGTAGCCCAATGGCCCCCCTTAGATTGCCTCTTACAGCTACAGATCAATCAAACTCATCACATCTAGACAACTTAGTGTATGGGAGATGGTAAGCCAGCGTCACCATGAGGTATGATGAAGAGCCAAATTTACAAGTGGGTTTGTTGGTTCCTTCTAGAGATGATGATAAAATTCAAAGGGAAGAGCAACAAATCAACCAAATTGAATCAACGAGAGACTTTATCCTTGCATATACCAACGATTGTTCAAGAACATTTCAATGAGATACCATTGCAATAAGTGAAACTTTTGGTTGAAATAGAAGATTATCTTCCTTACAATTTTCCCATGATCCCACTTTCATATTTTTTTCTTCAAGGATATCCTCTAACTGATCATTTCTTGAAGATCATGGTTACTCGTGATCCAGCTGAGTTGAGGATTATGGAGGTTTTTTGGGAGGAAATATGAGAAGTTTTGGGTCTTCTATTTTCTTATTGATCATTGGTGAGGTGCCATGTTCTAAGTTTCAACTGACAAACTTCATCTATTTCTTAAGAAGAAAGCACATGAATGCATTTTTCCATCTTAGGAGACTTCATGATTTGGTTGCATTGGAGGTTTGACTATGTTGATATTTTCCTATAATCAATCACTTGGTTGTTACATTGGTCATTTAGATACGTTTATTGATCATGGAAACTTTTACTAACCTCTATAATAAGATATTTTGGACTCCAATAAACAAAATAGAGAAAAAGAAAAAAAAACGGAGGTGAATTTTTGGGTTTCTATGTTATCGCCTTTCCTGTCGCTATTATGTTGCAAATTTCCCTATATTTCTGCTATTTTTATTTTCAGATGTTAGTTTTGTTTTCTTTTGGTCATAAGTGAACCTATAGATTGCCTTACCTTGTTTATTTTCTTTTAATTTTGTTGTCATGTCCTATTTTATAGTTGTGTCACTTTTCCTTATTTTGTGTGAGCACTTAGTCTAAGTTCCTTCATAATAAATGCCTTGCATGTGTGTTGGTCTCTTATTTCCTTTATTTTTCATTCAATTTCATCTTGTAGTTTGTTATTTTTTGAAGTCAAACTATTGATTATGATGTCATCAATACAATCAAAATTTCCTTGAACTCATGCCTAGGTCAAGCCTGGTTGAGGGCGCCTTTCTTTCCACTACGTGAGTACTGAGTCTACAGGGTGAGTAGTGTTGAAGAGACAATAGGATGAGTCTTGAGTCACCTAGTGGGTTTGTCTCTTGATTTTTTCATTGATTCATCTTCCTCAATTAGTCAACGCCTCATCTAACCTTAGTGATATGGTACCCTTTTGTTGCACTTCCTAATTCCTGCTTCATGCTAAGGGAAAGGTGTTCATCATTTCCTTTCTCTTAGTAGATCATTCCTTATCAACTTTGATACATTATCTATGGGGTAGTCTAGAAGCTAGAGCACCTTGACATTCATTAGCCTCATGGACGATCATCGCGCATTCAACAAGATTGATCATCAATGGGTCTTGATTGGATGAGATTGGTTAGTGTTCGACTTTGGATCATTATCCACACTGACTGATAGTCCTCGTACCTTAGAACCCATTAGCTTCATTGGTGGTTTCCTTTGCACCTAGAAAGTATTTTCCTTATGGAAATTGACCAGGTGTCTTTCTCCCATTTGCCGAATTTATCTCATTTTCCAGTGGGAGGAGCATACATGATAGGTGAGTTGCAACTAGTAGTTGCAGATGTGCATGTATGGTTAGGTCCTCATTTTAGTAGATTAATCGAGGCACCATGCCTTTTATTCCATTTTCTACTTGATAGCATAATGGTCAAGAAGTTGGAATTTTTAGAGATCAGTTATTTATAGGTGCAGAGTACAAAGATTTTGAGATTCTCAACATCCCACAAGAGGATCTCATCCCCTTGAGTTGCCATTGCTAACCCATAGATTTGTTTGTGCAACTGGAGGGTTAAGAGCTAGCTAAATTTCATCAAGCTGGTATTCAATAATATGTACATCAGGTTTTATAGAGATTGGAGTCCATTTCAGAGATCATATTTCATTTTAGAGGCAGGGGCATTTTAGAGGCATCTTCATCACTTTTGGGGAAAGTTGATATTTTTAGTAGTTTTCCTATTTACTAAGAACCTGAGTTAGGAGGCCTACATGTTAAATTTGATCACATATTTGGGATACTTGCAAGATCATGATGCCAATGATCTTTTTTTGAGTGACATGCGAGACCCTCCTATTTTTAAAAATTATGGTTACAGGGATCGTATGACGACTCTGAGAATATAGTTGGATTCCTTGCAAAAAATCAAATTCGATTACATTGATGTCATTGATATGTGAGATGATACTATTTTTAGCAATGCTTTTTTTAGGCATGCTATATTTGGCAGTGATCTCCTAAAGGTTCCCTTCACTTTTCGTCTTTCCTATTTTTTATGAGTAAGACTGTTATTTTTAGCATGTCTATATTTAACAGTGTTTTTATTAGCAAGTGGGGGCACCATACTCCTAGTTCCAATGTGACACGTGGTAGCCTTATTTATTCAAGGAAACCCTAGGCACCCTCTTTGGTAAATTTGGTAGTTATCTAAAAAATTAATTCATGACTTTAGTTCTATTTTCAGTGAATGATTTGTCATTTTTTTTGGAAAAGGAGGGTGCCTTCCTTGAATATCTCCTCTTTGCTAATTATTGGGAGAACGAGAGATAATTATTTTTGGCTTGGGAGACTTCATTGACTTGTTTGCATGAAAGAGGAGAATTTATTATTGGAACAATATAGCTAATTTTGGAAATTTTATTTAAGGATGAAACTCACTTGTCTTGAGTTAACTCAACATCATGAATTAGTATTGGAATTTAGGGAGGAGTGCATGAGTAAGGTTATTTATGAAGGAGTTCAACCCAATCCTAGTGAGAGTTACAACTATATTTATGGTTGTTATTGGTTTATTACAATTGTTTACGTTACTTATAATAGCCACCTAACAACGACTATACTTTGCATGAGCATGCCGCCTCCTTTTTGGGAATTAAGAGAGTTATAAAAGCAAGGTGAATAGTATTGTTTAGTTAGAGTTTTTTAGTGAGAAGCCATCCTTTTCTCTTCCATCTTCTTTTTCTTTCCTCACTACCTACACTCTATGAAATGCATAATATTGCAACCAGTCTTTCGTTTTTTCTCTGTGATGTAAACAATCTTTTGACTAACGCAATGATAGAGTTTGACTATGTTGTTTTTTCATATCTTTTCGAATTCGATGGTTCATTAGTCTTTTTTTGTGTAGTGGTGTGGGTGTCCTATGTTCCTTTACTTTGATTGTATCAATCACTTAAAGCATATTTCCATCCTCTTTCCTTCTTTCATATTTAGCTATTGTGAATTGGAATTCTCCCATATATTTAATTATAAACTTTTGTGTGTCCTTGGTTTCTTGCATGAATATCAATGATAGTTATTTTATGTGTTGATCATTCATACTAACCACATAGATTTTTATAACTGATTGACAGTGCATGAATACAAAAGATGCCCCCTTGTGATTGGAAAATCACCAATCTGAATGGAGGAGTAATTAGAGGTGACCTTGGGCTAACTACTCATAGTTGTTTCTTAGGTTTTCTTAGTGCAGATCTAAGTGATAACATGGGGAAAAGTACTTGATTGTATGGAAACTAGCAACGACATATTATGATGGTATAGTGGTGTACGATTTGTAACAGGTCTTATGGAATTGTGTGCAATAGTTTATGGACTGTATGAAGTGGAAACAATTGTGGTTGTGTACGAACATATATGTACGAAATATTACAAGATGGATGAAATCTATTGGTGGTTGGGTATGGAATTTAATCTATGAAACTGGCTAGTTGCAGTATGAGATATTAACCCAAGTTTGGATCTAATACAAAATGTAGTTAATGAATTTCTTGTTTAAAACTGAATGACGGAATATTTCTGCAAACATATAAGAATATACTAAATAATAAATTATTGATAAGATGATAAAAAATGATGATTATAATGAGCCTTGTGATAGTATACTTATATTCATTGAATGTTCACGAGGTGAAGGGGTATGTGCCCTTTGACCTTTTATTAGCCTAATTATATTATTATTATTATTATAGTTTTCCAAGCAATGGATACCCACACGAATCATGCAGCTTGTGTATGGATCTGAGACACAAATAGCAGTCACCCATGAGTAGCTTATGGCTAGCATATGGCCCTCGAGGAAGAAAAAAAGTGACTATATGGCCTACATATGGGTTCAAGCAATAGCCAGAGGAAGCGTACGACCTCTTTACAATGCCCAGGTAAGTGCAGGATATCAACAAACAACCATAACTTGTAATTGGTAAAGGAAGAATCCCAAGAAAATGACTCCAAAAGTCTAATAGCCTTAAAAAAAATTTAGAAACTCCCTAAAGGTTTGCAAGAGCTCTATGATGACATCCTTAGATTTCTAATCTCAGAAATGGACGAACAAAGGAGAATAAAGAGTTGTTGGGATTATTCATTTTCTCATGGAGACTATAACTATGAAGGAAATCCTCAAACTACAGTTGGAAAAGAGTTCTCAACCCATTAAAAAAACCATAGGAAACGATTTAAATATATAGCAACTTCATTTTAAACTCGTAGGCAAAAAGTAACATGGAAAATAGAGAGATTCATCACACAAGAACTTAGTGTTTACCCTGGAAACCCAAACTAGAGAACTAGCATTCAATCGTTTCTCAATTCTCTATTTCGGCAAGCTCTAGTACAATGTAGTTCATGGATCTATGTGCATACTCTCCTCTCTGGTAAAAATACTCTTTGACAGTCAAGTAACAAGGAGATATAGGAGAGCTTGGGGGTAATGGGAAGGCTAAGAGACTGATATTTCTGTTGTCATTCCTCTCTCTCTTTTCATCATATTTTCATGTTTTATTTTATTTAATTATTTTTTCATCTCTCTCATTTAATTTTGTTCCTCGTATTTTCATGTTTTATTTTATTTAATTATTTTTTCATCTTTCTCATTTAATTTTGTTTACACATGCATTGTACTTTATAGTTTATCTAACCTTCATTAATTACCAAATTAGGTTTACACCTATTGAGTCTTACAACCATTGGCTTGTGGATCCATTTCAGATTATTGTTGGTATGATATGATTATTTGTTCTAAATTCAATAGAATTATCAAGTACATAAGTGCATACAAAAACCTATGTTTCAAGAAACAGATTTTCTTAAGGCATGAATCATTTTTTATTTTCCAAATGGTTTTCCATGGAAAATCATAAACCTCTTATCACTTGGAACAAGAACTAGGATTACATGACTAACACTAATTTAAGTCATTGAACGAAACTCTTGAGCTACAAGGATATATAAAGTAAACTGTTAACCTAGAGGATGAATTTAAAGTTCTCTTCAGATAAAAACCATTTTTTTGGGAAGAAAATGCATTAGCTTAAGGAAAATTTGGTAGTGTAGTTTGTAGGATAGAGAACTATGACATAATACAGAAAGAGAGTCTGAAAAGGATAGAAAGAACTGCGTAAACACAAAGCCACAATCTCTTTTTCAAAATGGAGTATAAATTTGTTAGCCTTTCTGTGTCTATGTTTCTGCATGAACTCTACAAAGTTGCCAACACAGAGAACAAAAAGCAAAGAGAAACTGGTGCCCATATCCTTATACTCACCCAACTTATCGGCGGAGAGTTCTCCCTCAAATTCCTTTTGAAAGTGACCCAGAAGACATTGTATTTTGATATCCTGCATAAACCCAAAAATAAAATCTCTCAAAATATTGCAAGAAGAGAATCCTACTTTCAGACTAAGAAACAACAAACCCCAGAGATCTAGATAAGAAAGAGGATATTTAATATCCTATAAACTATTCCATCCACCATCATGACATCCACACAACATGTCTTACATAGTATGAGAGAGGGGATGCCCAACAAACACATTAATCTTTCAGTCCATTAAATGGAAACAAGTAATTAAAAAGGAGATGGTGGGCACTTACAATGACATCCATTCCATCCTCGTCCTTATGCTTCTCCTCCATCGTCGACACCCACCATCTATGTTGTTGAACACCTTTTTCTTTACTTGTTATAGAGCTACAACAATCCTTTCGTTTCCTTTCACTTGTACATAACTCCTTTTGTCTCCTTTCACCTGTTACAAAGCTACAAAACCCCTTTCATTTCCTTTCACCTGTACAAAACTCCTTTCGTCTCCTTTCACCTGTTATAGAGCTACATAACTCCTTTTGTTTCCTTTCACCTGTACAAAACTCCTTTCGTCTCCTTTCACCTGTCAAAATTTTGGATTGATGGAAATGTTAATATAATTGCATAATATGGTTGCAATATGGGTATTCAAGGGTGTTGGATCCATTTTTACATTAAAAACAACAATACCATTAATAAAAAATTAAAATTTATAAAATATTTCCACCAAAAAATATAAGCAAACATACCCACAACATGAAATATAAATTGCCAAAAAAATATCTTTATTAAAAATATATAAAGATTGACAAAGCCTATTAGAAAAATTCTATTTAGAATACATTTTTTTCTTTTATTTAAATTAAAAAGATATTTAATAGATTGATAAATGTTTTTTTAATAATTTTAGAAAAACTATAAACTTTATGTGGTGTACAAAGAAAAATAATATAGTATTTCTCTCTTTATAACATTTTTATGTCTTTCATAAATTTGTACATCACTTAGTATTTTTTTTTCAAGTATTTAATTTTTTTATGTTTTTTTATGGGGCTTGTACATCACCCTCATCTTTGTAGATTACTCCTTTACTTCTTTGTACATCACTCCTTTATTTTTTTCCTATGATGATTTTTTTAATATTTCTCTTTATATATATGCATGTTATAAGGATGGCTCAACAATATTTGGAGATCATGTTAATCAATAATCATTGTATTGAATTTAGCAAATTACTAGTTTCAATATAGTTTATTAACTTCTAGGAAGTTTTAATCTCTCTTGTGGGAATTTAAAATTTTTACAGTGGAATTTTTGCAATAAGTTGATTAGCACATTTTCCATATTACAAAACTACAAAATGGTATCCTTTCATTTTTCTTGTGGGATTTTTGTAGGGAATTAATTGAGTTCCTCCTTTCTATATCTAAAAAAATAAACTTAATAGTCTATTCTTCAATCCCATACAAGGGAAGGGTGGCAATCACACAACCAACAACAATAGATTAAATGAAATGTGTATCTACCAAATTAAACATTGGTGATTGCACCAATTGAATTAGAAAGATAATGATTAACTAGGGTTATAAAAACTTTCTATTTTTAACAAATTTAATCTGAATTGTAAAAACTTTCTATTTTATCTATAAGTTGGCTAAACATTTTTTTGTTTTTTTGTAAGCTATTAACTCTATTTTAGTAGTATAAAAAAATAAAGACTTGCCAAAAAAAACAAATGCCTATTGTTTATGTTTAACTTTCTTCAAGAACTATAATGTTTTTCTAGATTTCATTTATACAAAGCAAAGATGAGGGTAGATATGAGGGTGGAGATGATCATTGTGCTAATTTTTTTATGGATTAGTTGTTGCAATTTGTTTTGGGAAGTTAGAATGCTTCTTTACCATAATGATTCATGTTTAAAATTTTGATAGTGGATGCTTTATGTTAGTGGGTTGAGTGATTTTTTAAAAAGTGAGTCAATAAATGGATAATGGACAAATTCAATTTTTTCAACCGGTCTAATTTTGTTCTTTTTTTGGATATGTAAAGTTGAGCCATGTTATATCTTAGACCCGCTCCGGGAAAGCCTAGTAAACAATTGTGAGTAATCAGCCTATAGTCACTGCTCATTACTCCTTTATTCAGACTAGAGCTTTTCTAGTCACAGGGGGTGCCCCTAGTGATCATCCACTAATTTTTTTGCATGGTTAGCATGAGTGATTAGCACATGAAGTAGTTGTCCTTGTTATTCATGCAAGCAACCAAAGACACAAGAAAGATTTAATTAAATAATATGAGAGAAATTCCAATTCATAAAACAGTTAGACTATGAAAGATGAAATAAGAGATGGATGTGCACGTTAAGTGAATGATATCATGATCCATATGGATATCGGTGGCCACCCACCTTTTCAAACTCACTCAAAACAATTTTCTGGCATATTTGACAATTTACTATTTTTAGCCGTTTTTAACTTTCGGGGCCATTTTGAGGGCCTAAATGAATGTTTTTTGGGATCGAGCTTCTCAATGATAGCCAAAGGCTCTGATTGAGCCCCAAAAATGAATCTCCTCAAGGATACCTTTCCAACGGGCCATTGTGCAAAAGTTACGACCCCGAGAAGTTGATGTACTAACTTACCCAAAGGGGGCCCACATGACTTTTGGCGCTTCATTTCCTAGGGTAAGGTTTTTGGATGTCTAGGGTTTTTGACATTCCTGTTTATTTTAAAAAGGCCTTAAGAGCCTCATTGTAATCATCTTATTGCGAATGAGCGCATCTGTCACATCTCTTCTCAAAGATAATCCACCACCTTTCTAGCAAGCTTGTTTTCCGCTGCATTTTACAGTTTTAGCTTATTTCCTTATTGAATAGAAAACCAATTTTACTGTATCTCTGTTATTCTATGTTAAGCATCTTTTAATAATCTGTATTCATTTCATTCTGGTCATAAAATATGGATCAGTGGTATCAGAGCATGCTGCTCTTAATCATTTTTTTCAATGCATGTCCCTGACGAGATTCGAGTATAACAAGTTGGGTCTCGAGCTTGTCTCTCTTAAAGACAATCATTCTCACACGCCCAAGAAAGCTTCCACGGTGGAAGGAAATAAAAATGATGGAGCATATGATTCTATCAATCTGTTGTTTGAGAAATCTCTCACGCGACAGAGGGATGAAATGATGGAGAATTTTTCCCACATCCTTCAACGCCTATCGATAGCAACAAGTGCATATTCATCAAACAACCACTTTGGAAGCATCTCTCCTTTCAAGGTACAGGTTAATTTTGATATTCCCATATTTGAAGTTCAGATGGATGCGGATGCCCTAGACAAATCGTTGAATCTGTTAGAAGGTTATTTCTCTCTTCATAATTTTTCCGACAGTTAAAAGATAACCTTTGCACTCCTTAAAGCTCTCCCCCATGTCAAACATTGGTGGGAAACTTACTAGGAGCAAAGTTCCATAGAGGATTTTGGAATATATGGGGTCAAGCCCACTTGGTATTTTTTTGTGGATGCGGTAAAGGAAAAATATTACTCTGTTAGCAACTATGAGGAACAATACATTAGATAGGCCACACTGCGACAAGAGAGGGGCTAAGCAGCTCTAGAGTTCACCAATACCTTCCACACCTTACGCACCAAGCTGGGTATCAAATACTCATTCACCGTGCGAGTCTTTCTGATACAGGTTGGGGCTCCATTCCGGTCTGCTGGCGTGATGTTCATGTGATGGACGTAGCACAAGTATAGGTGGAATTGGGCTTCCATTCACTCCATCTTCTCCCTCTTGTTCCTCTGGTCCTCAGCTAGTTGTTTTTTACTAGCCTTCAGGTTGTTGATGCGACTCAGGATCTCTGTAAGTAGTTTTTTGTGTTCCTCGTTATCCTTTCGGCTGGCATCTATCCTTTCAGATCTCATCTTGCCTATTAACATCATTTTTCACCATGCCTCCTCCACTATTTTGTGTTAGAGGGTTACTCTGGGTTGTGTGGCTCCTGGGTCCCTTATCCAGTCTACTTCCTGAATAAGTTCCTTCCAAGATTTACCCTTACGTTTAGTGTTGATTTCTTTCTCCCACCTAATGATGATCATTTTTCCCTTTGGTTCAACCAACATATGAAAGGTTCCTTTGGCTTCTCTGGCCGCTTGTTCCATCCTTGTAATCCTCCGGGGGGCTTGTCGGAGGTTCTTTCCCCTGGGAGATTCTCTTACTGTGAGTTTTCTTCATAAGAACCATCTCTACTGGTTTGTGGTAGTGTTTTCCTTGGAGTCTCCTCATCTTCCTATCTACACATCCTCAGTTTATGTGGTAGTTCCTTCAGTTGCTATTTTCATGTCTATATTTGTTCCTGGTGCTTCTTCTCTTATGGGGTTTCCCTGGCTGCGGGCTCATCCTAGAAATCATGGTCTGCCCATAGCGGTGTACCTTTTGATACTTATTCCCTATCTCGGTATGTGTGCTAATAATGACCCAACCGTAATCCCTGTGTCATCTCTTGCCCCTGCACATTGTACAAACAACTGTGCTACTCCCTATACTTGTACTTGGGTGAGGTGTATCCATGCTTGTCCATGGTAACACCTTTTTCCCTTTGTCATTGGTGGCCTGTTGATTACCTTATCTACCTGCCCACAAATTACCCCTATACTCCCTCCTATTGACAGGACCTTGGTGTCATACTCCCTGTCTACTGTGTGGTCTAATTCTACATTGTAACTTGTGATCCAGTGATGGAAAATCAGATTTTTCCTAGATCCTTCATGCTCGCTAGTTATCCTTGTGTCTCCTTCCTCAGTGTGGTCGTCTGTACTTAGGATGCCATCATGGTCTTTTGTCGCAAGTTGGATGTAGTCTGTTATGAACTGACTATTTGGGATGTTACTCCAGGTAGTGTCTAGTTCTGGTCCTTCCTTTCTAACCCCCTCATTAGCGATTCTATCCGCCAGTCCATTTGTTGACCCGCGTACCGATCACAACTCCAATGTATTCATCATGTGCAGATGCTCCTGGATTTTTTGCAGGGAGTGTGCTAAGCGCCAGTGCCTCTGAAATTTTCCCACTCTGGTGCCATTTTGGAGTCTCTTCACTGTGCTGATAACCAACGTGGAGTCACCTTCCACGATGGTTTTTTTCATCCTTTCGCGACTTAGGATCTCGAGACCGGTCTCTAGGGATCCAAATTCTGTGACGTTGTTGGTTGAGTTTCCCATACTGCCAGCGTATAGCTTGATTATGTTTCCATTATTATCCCTGATTACTCCTCCCAGTGTATAGCTTGATTATTTTTCCATCATTATCCCTGATTACTCCCATTCTTGTCATTCCTAGGTTTCCTTTTGAGGCCACGTCGAAATTCAACATGAGGGACCCTGCTAGAGGGGGATTCCAGTTGCGCTCACCTATTTGGAGTTGCGGTGGCCACCTTACTTGAGTTTGGTTGCGCATGTCTTTCAGGTGAAAAACACCTAGGATTTAGGAGTCTTGGATTGCGAGTTGCGTTCTTCCCGTCTGGCAGTTGTGGTTCTACATCGTTTCTCTTATCAGGGAGATTATTATTTCCTTGAGTTTCCCTTCCGACCAAATTTTGTTCCTGAAGATGCGTTGGTTTCTTTCTTTCCATATTTCCCATATGATCATCCCCGGAATGAGATTCCTGTTAGAACCCTATATAATAGGGGAATCAATACTCTGACTAATATCTATCTATTTCAGGCATAAAGCAGAATGTTCATGGCTCATAGTGAAAATGCAAAGTTGGAAAAATGCTCTCAGCACTTCTTCTCGGGATGGCATAAATAAAAAAAATCTTCATGCATTATGGATCTTTACAGCACATGTCTTTTAGGGGTACTTCCAGCTTCCAGAAGGTGCTAAATCTAGGCACAATGTGAAGACTGTGAATGTCAGCATTTCTGCCCAAAATTCCTGCTTTGGCAACAAGTGGCAACAACTTCTTATAAATGGTTTCATTGGTTATGACACAATTCTCATGAATAGTTTGTTGACTTCTTGAGTTCAAGGTTATCTCTATAATTTTTAAACGAAAGAGATTTATTATCTTACTTATCCACAAGAGTTTATTGGAACGTCACTCAGATTTGAAGACTATCTTGATCGAAGTGTGGGGAGTTGTTGATGTCACTGTTCGTTTTTTTTTTTCACCACCACAATTTCCATGTCATTTACTCTTAGGGAGACTCAATCACGCATGCTTAAGTTCACAGTTCAGCTTGAACATCATGCACGTCGTCATCTTCCAACATTTCAACTCGTTTTTGTTCATGTGATTGAATCACTTGTTTTTTACCTATCATGATTGGAATCCTTTTATTCCTGTTTGAATTTTATGACGACCAACTGCTTGCATTTATGTTGCTCACTCTTGTGTGGTATGTGAGTTGTTTACAATGATCAGTGTGCGGACACCCATGTCAATGCAGTATTTTCCCCGGTTCTTCTTGTTGTACTTTTTGGTTTTTCACATATACTTTTTCTCATATGCATATGGTTTCTCATATTTGGCCTTTTCTGCTACAACAGCTTTTATGCAGCACTTAATACTATATTTTTGGAATCGCTTTGAGGTGCCAACATTGAAAAGGTTCATGTGGCAGTGAGATCAAACCCATCAACAGCCTAGGGTACAGATAACTTCATCTACAATACTTACATCTATGTTCCATGTTACAATATTAAATACTAGGAGTGCAAACCCAATAGGTGGTTTTGGATCTCATCAAGTTAGAGATAACCAACCAGAGGAAGGTAATATAACTGGTAGCGGTGTTGTTTCTTGGACTATATGGACATCTTCGGATGGCACTAGAGTGCATAGTAGCCTACATAGGAATTTCCAAGGTGGTGATGGGTCCTCATTTTTCCATTCAGCCAATAATAATCAAAATAGAAGAGCTCCCGCTGGCAACACTGACACTTTTAATCCAAACTACAGGACAACTAACACTAGAGGAGTTAATACCGATTTTATTAGAACTACTAGTTCAAACGCAATGCAAAATAGTGAACTAAGAGAGAACAATACATCTAGTGGACTTGTTCAACAAGCTACAGGATTAGAATTGCCCTAAACAACTCAAATTGATGCATCTTTGATGAAGCAAAATTCACTAATGTCATTTAGTTCACTGCTGTTATGGATTTTAGGTGGTCTCGATACCCTTGAAATTAAGCAGATTGCTTTGAAATGCAGAGTTACAAAGGCACAGTTAAAATTAAATGTTGATATTCTCCCTTTAAACATAGAAGGATTTTCCACCACACGTTCCATTACCAAACAATGCTTCAGCATCCAACTCACAGTTCCAAGGAGCCTAATGACTTCTACTTGAAGAATATGAGAATGACAAGTGCCCGAATATAAAGAAAAATTTTATTAAGGCTGCATGGTAAACTTAAAAAGCCCGAGGAGGAGATTCCAAATCAATTTGGTGGAGATGGGGTCGTTCAATCCCACGATTTCAAGATCACCAGGTTTTAAGGAGCATAGCCAGGCATCCTTTAAGCATCTCGGCGACAGATGGCAGAGGCATTTAAATGAGCAGATCAACGATCAAAGGGATTTTTCTAAGTTGTTAAGAAGGAGCACGAGACATTTGGCAGTGAACAAAATATTAAGCTTATACACAGTTGTCTATCTATTGCACTTATCATCAATTTTATGGAGCATTCATAGGTGGTAGAGCAATTCCAGGCTCTAAAGGAGAAAACTTAGCAAATACAAATCAGTTCCAGATTTCAAGGCATAAACTTAACAATCAAAGCATAAAATCAAGAATCTTTCAAGAAGGAACTTATCCAAGTGGCAAATGACAGTTTCAAGCATTCCCAGTATAAGAAGATTCGACTCCAACAAATCTCCAACAATCCGAGATTTAACTGATTTATTTTTTTGGTATTCTTTGTTTTGATTCTGTTAGAATTTATTGGCCAACGAATAAATGAGTAGAGGGACTGTTTCACTTATAAAAAGGGAAGTGTTGTTGTAATGGTGGGGGGGTTCGACTTGAAGGGTGTAATTTTCTTTGCTGGGCTGGGGTCCTTTCTTTTCCAGGAGTATGTTCTGTAATCTTTAGATGACCGATCAGTAATAGACAAACTGTTGACAAGATTCTTGTGTCGAGGTGTTGGTGGAGTTTCCTCTCTCTGTTAAGTATTTTGCCTTTTATCATTTCACTTTTTTTCAATTCTTATTGTCAAAGGATAGTAATAGAGAAGAATTTATTGGTGAAATACTCTACACCTCGTTCTTGATGACCTTTATGTTTTCTTCTAAAATCTCAGTTAAGGAATTATTAGCTGCTCCTTTTCTTGGATTTTTCCTCCCCTATTTCTTCCTCATTTGACATCATTCAAACTTAATTCAATCCAACATTTCCACTACCTTGCCCTGTGTAGGAGTGTTGTATAAATCAGAGAGTGAGTCATATATTTAAGTGTAGACCCCATTTACCCAATGGACCTCCTTGTTGTCCCAAAACAACTATTTAAAAACCAAAAACCCCAATCACTCATAACTAGCCTAATATTCTATGCCAAATCAAGCTAAATCGAATTGAGAGAGCCCTCTATGAGTCTTGGAGGGCTAGATCCAAGACTCCAAGTGGTTTGAGGTTGCCTCTGTGATTGTCTGCACAGCCTTGGGCAAATTATAGAGTGTTAACATTTTGGCGACTCCACTAGGGAACAAGCTTTCGAGTTCTCCAGAAAATATATCAAGTTTAGATTTGACTTCTGATGGTGAACAGAAGCCAAACACAGGAAGGTTGTACCATTCACCTGGCGACTCCATTGTTCAAGATCCCGAGCTTCAAAGTTCACAAGCGACTTCACTGCCGAAGAATCCAGATTTCAAAGCCTTGATGATGTTTCAAGATGACGGGGTATGTGGTAAATCCTCTATCTCCTGAAGATTTAAAAGAATTCAGGAATAAGTTAGCAGAATTTCACATTGACGAAGATTTTTTTACAACTGTGTTTCGTATTTTGGAATCGAGCAAATTTTCTCCTAAAAATAAAATTTGTTTTCTTGAGCTAGTTATTGAAAAGTTCGAAAATGATATTGAACTTTTGGATTCTCAAATTCAGTCATATAATTTCCAAGATCTCAAAGAATTCTTGGAAAATCTTCCTTCTCCAAAGCAAGAGGAAATTGTAC
>SNQJ01S0048649.1:47576-58095 GCA_010110895.2 Picea sitchensis
GAAGCCCAATCATGGGATCAACTGTTGGGTTGGCTTCATTGGCACTTTTTCATTACCTGATTGAGCAGTAATTGTTAGAAAAATAGGGTAGGTAGGAGTGTGCCAATAAGCTCAATAGGATGAGCACCTTTTCTTTTTCGTCTCTTCATGGTTTTATTTTCAGTTTACAGTTTGGGGGCAGCCCAATGATCAGTCGGTCTGCGAAATTCGGAGTTCTATGGATTCTAGACATCTCCTTCGGAGATATCTTCCCCAGGTGGAGCCTATGTTAGAACCCTATATAATAGGGGAATCAGTATTCTGACTAATATCTATCTATTTCAGGCATAAAGCAGAATGTTCATGGCTCATAGTGAAAATGCAAAGTTGGAAAAACACTCTCAGCACTTCTTCTCGGGATGGCATAAATAAAAAAAATATTCATGCATTATGGATCTTTATAGAACATGTCTTTTAGGGGTACTTCTGGCTTCCAGAAGGTGTTAAATCTAGGCACAATGTGAAGACTGTGAATGTCAGCATTTCTACCCAAAATTCCTGCTTTGGCAACAGGTGGCAACAACTTCTTATAAATGGTTTCATTGGTTATGACACAATTCTCATGAATAGTTTGTTGACTTCTCGAGGTCAAGGTTATATCTATAATTTTTAAACGAAAGAGCTTTATGATCTTACTTATCCACAAGAGTTTATTGGAACGCCATTCAGATTTGAAGACTATCTTGATCGAAGTGTGGGGAGTTGTTGATGTCACTGTTCGTTTTTTTTTTTCACCACCACAATGTCCATGTCATTTACTCCTAGGGAGACTCAATCATGCATGCTTAAGTTCACAGTTCAGCGTCAGCATCATGCACGTCGTTGTATTCCAACATTTCAACTCGTTTTTGTTTATGTGATTGAATCACTTGTTTTTTACCTATCATGATTGGAATCCTTTTATTCCTGTTTAAATTTTATGACGACCAGTTGCTTGCGTTTATGGTGCTCACTCTTGTGTGGTATGTGAGTTGTTTACAATGATCAGTGTGCGAACACCCATGTCAATGCAGTATTTTCCCCAGTTCTTCTTGTTGTACTTTTTGTTTTTTCACATATACTTTTTCTCATATGCATATGGTTTCTCATATTTGGCCTTTTTTGCTACAACAGCTTTTATGCAGCACTTAATACTATATTTTTGGAATCGCTTTGAGGTGCCAACATTGCAAAGGTTCATGTGGCAGTGAGATCAAACGCATCAACAGCCCGGGGTACAAATAACTTCATCTATAATACCTACATCTACGTTCCATGTTACAAGATTAAATGCTAGGAGTGCAAACCCAATAGGTGGTTTTGGAGCTCATCAAGTTAGAGATAATCAACCAGAGGAAGGTAATGTAACTGGTAGCGGTGTTGTTTCTCAGTTTATATGGACATCTTCAAATGGCACTAGAGTGCGTAGTAGCCTACGTAGGAATTTCCAAAGGTGGTGATGGGTCCTCATTTTTCCATTCAGCCAATAATAATCATGATAGAAGAGCTCCTGCTGGCAACACTAACACTTCTGATCCAAACTACAGGACAAATACCACTAGAGGAGTTAATACAGATTTTATTAGAACTACTAGTTCAAACGCAATGCAAAATAGTGAACTAAGAGAGAACAGTACATCTAGTGGACTTGTTCAATAGGCTATAGGATTAGACTTTCCCCAAACAGCTCAAATTGTTGCATCTTTGATGAATCAAAATTCACTAATGTCATTTAGTTCACTGCTGTTATGGATTTTAGGTGGTCTCGATACCCCTGAAATTAAGCAGATTTCTTTGAAATGCAGAGTTACAAAGGCACAGTTAAAATTAAATGTTGATATTCACCCTTTAACCATAGAAGGATTTTCCACCACACGTTCCATTACCAAATAGTGCTTCGACAGCCAACTCACAGTTCCAAGGAGCCCAATGACTTCTACTTGAAGAATCTGAGAATGAAAAGCGCCCGAATCTAAAGAATTTTTTTATTAAGGCTGCATGGTAAACTTAAACAGCCCGAGGAGGAGATTCCAAATCAATTTGGTGGAGATGGGGTCGGTCAATCCCACGATTTCAGGATCACCAGGTTTTAAGGAGCATAGCCAAGAAGCCTTTAAGCATCTCGACGAAAGATGGCAGAGGAATTTAAATGAGCAAAACATCGATCAAAGGGATTTGTTCGAGTTGTTGAGAAGGAGCATGAGACATTTGGCAGTAAAAAAAATATTAAGCTTATACACAGTTGTCGATCTATTGCACTTATCATCAATTTTATGGAGCATTCACAGGTGGCAGAGCAATTCCAGGCTCTAAAGGAAAAAAATCAGCAAATACAAATCAGTTCCATATTTCAAGGCATAAACTTAACAATCAAAGCATAAAATCAAGCATCTTTCAAGAAGGAACTTATACAAGTGTAAAATAACAATCTCAAGCATTCCCAGTCTAAGAAGATTCAACTCCAACAAATCTCCAACAATCCAAGATTTAACTGATTTATTTTTTTGGTATTCTTTGTTTTGATTCTGTTAGAATTTATTGGCCAGCGAATAAATGAGTAGAGGGATTGTTTCACTTATAAAAAGGGTAGTGTTGTTGTAATAGTGGGGGGGTTCGACCTGAAGGGTGTAATTTTCTTTGCTGGGCTAGGGTCCTTGCTTTTCCAGGAGTATGTTCTGTAATCTTTAGATGACTGATCAGTAATAGACAAACTGTTGACAAGATTCTTGTGTCGAGGTGTTGGTGGAGTTTCCTCTCTCCGTTAAGTATTTTTCCTGTTATCATTTCACTTGTTTTCAATTCTTATTGTCAAAGGATAGTAATAGAGCATAATTTATTGGTGAAATACTCTGCACCTGGTTCTTGATGATCTTTATGTTCTCTTCTAAAAGCTCAGTTAAGGAATTCTTAGCTGCTCCTTTTCTTGGCTTTTTCCTCCCCTATTTCTTCCTCATTTGACATCATTCAAACTTAATTCAATCCAACATTTCCACTACCTTTCCCTGTGTAGGTGTGTTGTCTAAATTTGAGAGTGATTCATATATTTAAGCGTAGACCCCATTTACCCAATGGCCCTCCTTGTTGTCCCAAAACAACTATTTAAAAGCCAAAAACCCCAATCACTCATAACTAGCCTAATATTCTATGCCAAATCAAGCTAAATCGAATAGAAAGAGCCCTCTCTGAGTCTTGGAGGGCTAGATCCAAGACTCCAAGTGGTTTGAGGTTGCCTCTGTGATTGTCTCTGCAGCCTTGGGAAAATTACAGAGAACATAAAATTTATAGTTTCGCGTTTTCTTTCCCCCTAAAAGAAAGTTTGTTCTTGAAAGATTGCAATTTTGAGAAGAAAGTAATGTTTAGAGGTTGATTAAAGCTTGTACATATTATTTTCGGACTCATAAAACTAAAAAGTATATATATATAAATCAAAAAGAAATTTGGCTCCCAAGAAAGTTTATACTCGATCTCATCCAGACCCAAAACCTGCGATAGTCACAGATAACCCATAACAGTTGCTTAGAAAAAGGACCATAGCTGAAGGCTCAGTGAGTCACACTCCCTTGCATAAGTCCCTTTCATTTTCAGGGGAACCCATTACCTTTCAAAACCCTGACTTTGACACCTTTTCCCAACAAATCCTGGTTAGAACACGGTCCGATAGTTGTGTGACTGAAATGTTTTTTGACCCAACCATTTTGCAACCCCGAACCCCTGAAGTTTTGTCTCCCATTGCTAAACCGCAAATCACTCCCTCAGTGCTATCCAGTCCCTCCTTGTCCTCGTCTTCAGTCGCTACCTCACCGATCACCCAGCTTGTTATCCCACCTCCTCCACACATCATGGCAGCTCGATATGCTCCCTTGGTGTTGGTTGCGCCTCTTCATGCCATGCCCTGAGACTATCAAATGAGACTTCCACAGTTCAATGCAACAGGACCTTTGAGCGCACAACAACACGTAGATAAAATGAATGATTATTATGATCTACATGAAGTTGATGAAGCTGACGTTCAAATGATATTGTTTTCCCAAAGTTTGACAGGTGACGTTAAAAAATGGTACAAGGGGTTGTGTGCCACCTCAATCCTTGACCTTACCGCATTCCAAAGGAGTTTTCTAGATAGATGGGAGGTAAAGAAAAACCCTCTCCAAATATTGTCAGAATACGAAAATATTAGAAGAAATCAAGGTGAGACAGTACAAGATTACTGCATACATTTCAATAACCTATACAATGCAATCCCAGCCGAAATCAAACCTCCACAGGGTTTGGCCTTGATAAAATTCCATGATGGATTTGACGCTGACATGTCATACCAACTAAGGGAAAGAAATTCTACCACCTTGGAAGACATGTAGAAAAGCGCAATAAGTGTGGAGGCCAATTTGTTGGCAAAAAGGGCACTTCATAGTTCAGAGAGGAGAGTCACAATTAAAGAAGAACCTTCCACATCAACCTCAGATTCCAAACTAGATTCTTTGGCTAGAGCAATGGAAAGAATGATGGAAAGACTTATTGTGTCAAAAATAAATCCTCCAAGAGACAACCCACCTGCTCCTGAGGTTCAGAATCCTAACTTCAGGAGAAACCCCCCTCAAATCAGACAGAGAGATCGTAGGGATCAGAGAGAGCAGAGAGGTCCAGATCAGCAGATCAGACCTCCCTTACAAGAAAATTATGTTGATTAAGGGGATGAAGTGATCGAGGAACTGGAGGATACTCATATAAATCTCATGGGCATTCACAATAACGAAGCTATTTTCCTTACCCAAGAAGAGAAAGAAAATTTTCTTCTCAATCAAACAAAGGTAAGTGAAGTCGAAGATGCAGAACAATGGGCATTCGAAAATGCCATTTTGGAGGTACACCGGCAGTATAATATGCGGAGTAAAAAGACAGAAGGGAGTTCCCCAAAAAAGACGATTGAAACGAAGAAGGTAGTCGAAACCAAGGTATCCGAGCCATCTGCCGAGAAGATTCCTGAGAAGAGTACTGCCGAAGTTCCTGCGAAGAAAATCCCTACTATTATGAAAATATCGTCATAGCCTGAGGTTTCACCTACTAATCCACCAAGTACTTCTAGCCAGAAGAGTGTGGTGGACAAACCTAAATTGATGAGCCAAGGCAGAGCTCCTACACCTTTCATCCTTGAGGGAGAATTAGCCAAAGTAAAGATTCCCATTCCTCTTTCTGAGTTGATGAACAAAGACGTTTATCGCTCACAGGTGATTAAAGCACTGCCCATTGAACCTGACATAGGCATGAAGGCCTTAACCATTGGATCATCAAATCATTCAGATACCGTGAACCTTATAGATGATCAACTTGAACTTCTGTTCGGACTGGAAGTAGATGGTCGAGACGATAATGGTGATGTCACTCCTTTTTACATCAGTCTAAACATACATGGCCTGATCTTGCATAACGCTATGATGGATTCAGGTGCTTCCCACAATCTATTTCCTAAAGCAGTGATGGAGAAACTGCGACTAGAGGTCACCAGAACTTACAAGGATTTACACTCATTTGACTCCAGTAAAGTTAGATGTATTGGTCTGATCAAGGACTTATGTACCACCTTGGTTCAGATCCCTGCAAAGAGCATGGTAATGGATGTGGTAGTTGCAGACATCCCTCCGAAGTACAAAATGTTTCTATCTCGGTCTTGGGGGGCTAAGCTGAGAGGTACCCTACAGTTAGACATGTCTTATTCCACTATCCCAGTTTTCAGGCAACAAAGAAGGCTATACAGAGAAACATTGATGAAATACATGGTCAATAGCCATGAAAAACTGCACAACTATCCCCTTTACTCTACGCATTCCGACTTGGATTCTTTTATTTTTTACAATGATGGTGACACGGGAGAACAAGATACTCAGCTGGCAAAAGATACATCTAGTCAGGATGAAGGCCAAGAAACCATTGAGGTAGCGAGGATGAAAAACGTGATAACTGAAGAGCTACTGGAAGATTTCTGGAGCATGGATTTTGACGGAGCAATAAGAAAAGAAGGAGCTGGCGCAGGAGTTTGGCTGCATAATCACAGAAACAGGTATTCAGAAAACCATTCTTACAAGTTAAATTTCCAATGCACTAACAATATTGCCGAGTATGAAGCCTTGATGCTTGGTCTGAATCTCTTGAAAAGAGTTAGTGCTAAACAGATTATGGTAAGAGGTGACTCTGAGTTGATAATAAAGCAAATCAAAGGTGAGTACGCTGTGAAACACCCATGTCTTAGAGCTTATAGGAATGTTGTTCTTGATGCCCTTAGATGTTTCACTGAAGTTGACTTGCAGGTAATGCTGAGGGGACAAAACATTCTGGCAGACGGATTGGCTACGTCAGCAGCCGCATGTAAGATTCCTTTCCGCTTGACTCACCCATACACTGTTGAGGTGAAATGCAGACCAACCGTTCCTGACAATATCAGGTACTGGCAATTATTTGGTAATGATGATCAAATCGAAGACTTTCTGCAGTGTAAAAACGATTTTGAATGTACCAATATAGATTTAGAAAATGAAGATGAAAATGTAAATAGATCAGATTTTGAAATTGATAGTGTAAATAGTGTAGATTCAAGAGAATTAGGCGATGATGAGATGGAGGCCGATGTATTACATTTGAAAAGTAATGTTTTTCCTAGGGGTTTGGTTCCTTTGGAGGACTTGTTTGATTTTAACGACATAGCCAAAAAACCAAAAATCGAAGCCAATGGACAAGAGGTAGAAGATTGTAATATAGGGATAGAGTAGAAACCCGGGATAGTCAAATTGTCCAAATCACTGCCCCCTGAGAAAAAACTCAAATACATCGAGCTGTTCAAAGAATATTCGGATGTCTTTGCATGGGGCTATGAGGATTTGAAATCTTATGATACCAGCATCATACAACATAGGATTCCAATAAAAGAAGACCAAAAACCGTTCAGACAGAAACTTAGGAGAATAAATCCCAAGTTGCTCCCTCTGATAGAAAAAGAGATTAAAAAAGTGTATGATGCCAAAATCATAGTCCCATTGTGTTTTTCCAAATGGGTCTCAAATTTGGTCCCGACACGTAAGAAATCCGGGGATATCAGGCTGTGCATTGATTTCCGAAATATGAATAAGGTCTCCCTGAAGGAAAACTACCCCTTTCCCAAAATGGACCATATCCTACAGAGGGTGGTCGGATCCAGTCGAATCTCTTTACTAGACGGGTTCTCAGGTTATAATCAGATCCTAGTTCACCCGGATGATCAAGACAAAACCGCCTTCACCAAACCATGGGGCACTTTCATGTATGTGAAAATGCCTTTTGGTTTGATGAACGCTGGAGCCACTTTCCAGAGAGTGATGGATATCGCCTTTGTGGAAGAATCAGGTAAGTTTATTGTCGTCTATTTGGATGATGTAATTGTGTTTTCCCGATCTGATGACGAACACCTGCGACACCTCAGACGAGTCTTCGAGAAATGTAGAAGGTTTGGGATTTCTTTAAATCCCAAGAAAAGCCTTTTCGGANTAGAGGAAGGCAAACTGCTAGGACACATCATATCCAAGGACGGAATCAAAATTGACCCAAGCAGAATCAAGGCCATACAAAAACTAGAACACCCAAGAAACCTCAAAGAATTACAGTCTTTTATCGGGAGAATAAACTTTCTACGAAGATTCATTCCCAATCTAGCATAACTCCTCAGAAACATTACAAATATGCTAAAAAAGGATATGAAAATAAAATGGGACACTGAGTCCAGACAGTCTTTCAAGCAAGTCAAACGAGCACTCACAAAAGCCCCTGTTTTGATCAGTCCTGATTTTACCAAGGATTTCTATATTTTTTCTTTCGCTTCTGAACATACTATAGCAGCGGTATTACTACAAAAGAACAACGAAGCGTATGAACAACCCATAGCTTTCTTTAGTAAAGCGTTAAGAGATGCTTCTCTGAATTACAAGATAATGGAGAAACAAGCTTTTTTCCTGGTAAAATCCATAAAGGAATTTAGAGTCTACATTCTACATTCTCATACCATTGCATACGTTCCAAATGCGGTAGTAAAGGACATTTTGACCCAGGACAACCCGGATGGAAGAAGGGGAAAATGGATTGTTGTCATTTTAGAATATGATATAGAGATTAAGCCTACAAAACTAATCAAGGGTCAAGGCCTAGCAAAATTAATGGCTAAATCAAATTTCCATGCTCTTGACATTAATTTTTTAGCTATAACAGATGAACAGGGTGAGATGGCGACTCCAAGTGTGAGAGAGGTATTTATCAAATCTCCATGGTATGCAAACCTTATATTCGTTTTGCAAAATTTACAAGCTCCCCCTGGTTTGACTAAGACTAAAGCTAGATTTTTAAAGTTGAAAGCCTTAAAATTATGTATTTTAGAAGGCAATCTATATTGGAAAGATCCTAGAGGCATTCTGTTAAATTGTTTATTGAAAGATGAATCTGACAAAGTGTTACAAGAATTTCATGCAGGAGAATGTGGTGGCCATCTGAACTAGAAGGTCACAGCCAACAAAATACTCAGAGCTAGATTCTATTGGCCCACCCTATTCGCTGATGTACATCATAAAGTGACTGCATGTCATCAATGTCAGTTTTTTGAAGGAAAAAGGAAACTCCTTCCTCTCCCCCTGAAACTGATCTTAGTTGAAGCCCCTTTCCAGCAATGGGGACTGGACTTCATTGGGGAAATACACCCCCCTTCTTCAGGCCAGCATAGGTGGATTCTCACTGCCACTGATTATTTTACCAAATGGATCGAAGCAGTACCAAGCAGGCAAGCCACTGACTCTGTTATTATCAAATTCCTTGAGAATAATATCTTGTCCCTCTTTGGATGTCTTAGAAAGATTATAACTGACAATGCAACTTCTTTTCGGTCGAAGAAGCTCATAGATTTTTGCGACCAGTATCACATTGGTTTGGGGCATTCCACAGCTTACTACCCTCAGGGGAATGGGATGGCAGAATCCTCAAACAAAACATTGGTAAATATCATCAAGAAAACATTGTAGGAAAACAAGAAATCATGGCATAACAAGTTGGTGTTCGCATTATGGGCTGACAGGCTGACCACCAAAAGGTCAATCGATATGTCACCATACCAATTGGTCTATGGCACAGAGGCAGTTTTACCCACTTCCTTAGGAGTCCCTGTCATGAAGTTGCTTCAAGATGTACAAGCCGAGCCAAATGACTCACAGAGAAGGATCAACCAGATGATCCATTTACAACAGTCTAGGGAAGAAGTTTTCAACAAGACTCAGGTAATCCAAGAAAACATCAAGAAGATTTTTGACAAAAGAACCAAGGAAGATGATTTTGAGTTACGAGATTTGGTGCTGAGATGGGACACCAGAAATGAAGACAAGGGAAAGCATGGAAAATTTGACAGTCTGTGGAGAGGACCATACATGATCCAAGCATTCAAGGGGAACAACGCTTTATTGTTGAACAACGCTGATGGGACAGATCTGCCAGGAGGACCTGTAAATGGTAGAATGTTGAAACATTATGTTCCACCTCAATAGAGACTCAATTTTTCACTCTCCATTGTACATACCATTCTTATTTTTATTTTTTCGCCTGCATTTTCTGAGTGAATAACATTAGTCAGTTGGTTGAAGCCCAAAGAGAAGGCCCTAAGCCACTGACCATTGTTCTTCCAATTTTTGAAAATAAAACCAACGAAGGCCACTAGGAAGAAATTTTTGGAATGACAGGAACCAGGATTCTTGGCCCTCCACAGAGCAAGTACCATCCCCAGGTGGAGCCATTTTTATCATCCTATAATTTATAGGATCAACTGGTGACTGGGATATTATCTGTCTCTAGTGTTTTTGTTGACAAATGATTTTTCATTCTGCAAATAATTTGAAAAGGAAAAAGAAAAAAGAAAGAAAAAAAGAAAAAAGAAAAGAAAAAGAGGGCATAAAAGAATTCAATAAAATCCCCATGCAATAATAGTAANAATCCCCATGCAATAATAGTAACTTGGTCCATACCTTTCAAGCATGGCCAAGTTCTTTTTCAATTGATGTTGATAGGGTAGTGAATGAGTTTGGCTAAACAGTTTAATCTTAGCCAAAGTGTCTAGGTTAGATTAGTGAATAAATATGGCCAGACTGTCTAATCTTGGTCAGATAGCCCCAGGGTAGAGTAAATTCTTAACCCAATAGTCTAATATGGGTTAATTGTCATAGGAAGCTAGGGTAGAATATAGGCTAGTTGCTTTATTGTTTCATTTTAATAAAACCATCTTGATGTAAATGTTGCACCATGTTTCCTATGCTTAGAAGATCGTTTGGTCGAGCCCCATGGTGGTGTCTACTTGAAAAACCTTGGAAAAAACCCATAAAATGCATTTATCCTAAGTTTTTCCCCCGACGCATGTGTTTTCCGCTCCCCCACTTATGCTCCTCGCACCTATCAATGGTCCTGATCATGGCGCCCAAATCTACGATGGACAGATCATTCTGGACCCCCCCCC